>CABFOQ010031030.1:35933-48263 GCA_900660455.1 Gephyroberyx darwinii
CATCATACTCTGTCCAGTTCAAACCAGGCTGCTCATTTGGAAGGACGCCAGACCGCCAGCCTTTCAAATCTGCAAGTTCAGTCCAATAATTGTGACATTGTCTGTCAGCCTTGGAATAAGAAATCGATACTCAAGAAAAGGGACGCGATATTCTTCCGGAATTTTAACGATCTATTTCCCCACTGTCCTTATAAATATGCGATTTGGTTGGATTAGGTTGCTGTGGTCCAGCTTCACGCCTTTTCATCTGGAGTAGTGCTGATAGTGACAGATTATTGTTGTTGATTTGTCCATGCAAGACTCGGGGTGGAAACATGTCTGGCCACTTCTTTGAGAGGATCACTGCTATCAGAGATGGCATTTTGGTCCAGCACTTCGGTTTTCACCTCTAAAGTGCCCCGGAAAATCTTATTCATGTTCACCCTGTCCCTCTCTGTCACCTACTTATTCTATAGCTTGATGAGCTGCTACAACTCGCTGCAGTTCCCTCTGCAAGAGAACTACGTGTATCAAGGGAGGCTGGTGACGGAGGAGACAACTTTTGTGACATTAAGGGAAAAACTTTATTCTGCCTCATCCCAGGGCTTTCCCGGGGAGGAATTTACCGAGGCCGTTGCCTCTGAGAAAACCGCTGTGATTTCCACCGTAAAGGATCATGCCGAAACCGAACAAAGGACGGTGGATTGGATTAGGACTCCGGCGTCTCCAACTAAAGCAGCGTCGGTGTATCACACCACCGCCCTGGAGAGGGAGCACCAGGATTTCAGCACCACGGACAGCGAACTCAGGGTGAACTGTACCTCGGATTATGGGGAGAAGAAACTTCCCCAAGCCATCATCATCGGGGTGAAAAAAGGAGGAACAAGAGCCCTGCTTGAAGCTCTGAGAGTCCACCCGGACGTTAGAGCGGTTGGAAATGAGCCACATTTCTTCGACAGGAACTACGAGAAGGGGCTGGACTGGTACAGGTGAGGTCCAACCGATTCTTATTATTTTTATCCAATCCAATGTGTATCATTATTATCATTGTAACTATAATTAGCATCATGCAACTCCTCTTCCACCCCTGGAAATGCAGTGTATTGAGAGGCTGACTGCCAAATCCTACAAACCACATACAAACCTCCAATAGTCCTCTATTAGGGTGGACCTGGTCCACCAATTGCAGTTTTCACTAGAAACTTGAACCTTGAAACTTGAACCTCCCATACCTCTCTGTGGTGCTGAGAATTACACCGTGCAACAGCCCAGCTCCTGTCATTGTTCAGACTGTTAGACCTTTAGCAGGGGTTTTGAATGCCCTATCCACACACAACACACACACACACACACACACACACACACACACAGTTATTAGAGTTTTGTGATTTGCATTAGACCACATCCATTTTTTAGTTTCAGTTCAGACTTCAGATGAGGTTAGATAGTTTCAGTATAGTTCTTATTTTTCAGAAATAATTCTATATCATTTAATTTAAGCATTTTGACAGTCAGGGCTATGGTGTGTTTTTTTCTTGTTCACGTATCCAGTGTTCAAAATATTAATGCACAGTGATTCACACATTGTGGGTGTATGGTTCATATAAGTGTGGGTCTAATTTCCAGATGGCCCCCTTATTTGCTTCTGTCACATTTTGATGAAAATTCAAATTTTTGTTTTCAGCTACTAGGTTTAGTTTGTGGCAAATACATTCACACACGCACACACATAGATAAAAACAGAGGAAGAGATACAATCGTTTTATTTTAACATAGAGTTATTCCATGTGTATGTGGTCCATATTGGTACGTATGATGAACTGTATGTTGAATAGATTGTAGTATAGTTTTAGGTATATTAATATAAGGAGTATACCCTCTTCGTTTTCTGGGGTATAGAGTATACTCTCTTATCAGCCTAATTTCCAGTGACCAGTAAGTCAAATCCAACTCATAAACTACCAGAATACCACTTTTGTACATATTTCAGCATGTAACACAGTCCCATGAATCCAACATTTCTTGAAATATGTTTGTCTATCCTTTGCAACTGGTTCAGAGAGGAGTATATATTATTTGGATCAGCTTACATCTGCATGTTGAAACACTGAACCTACATTGCTCTTACATGGTGACGTTTAATTTTAGTCAAGGTATATTAGCCGAGGGATGAACTGTTTTTGTTTATCTGTGCCGTGTTTATGGGAAAATAATCAATTTCCAGGGTTCAATCATGGTCCATGTGGACCATATTGTTCTCCACACTGTTCTCGCATTATGGTGTTTGACCAGGGGAATTCAACATCTCTAATGGAGCCAATGAGCTGTTGAGAGTGAAGCTAACTCAGTCCCTTATGTTTCTCCATAGAACCAGGTCTGGTGGGTTGGAGAGCATCTGCTTTCATCTTGCTGCATAGGGATGGGAGCTCTCGCTGTTCATTTAGCCTGTGTTAATGTGAGCTCTTTCATTACAGTCTTGGTGCAAGGCTCATTAGACAGGAAGATGACAGGCTTCCATAAATAATAATAAGTGCGCTTGTGTGTTTTAGTGCCCTTGTGCCAATCAAATCCCTTAAGCGCCCCTTGACTTTATATCTGTGATTGTCCTGTGTGTAACGTTAACCTTAGAATGACATGTTCTTGCAGGAAGGAATTCAGTTTTTGTGGGGAGGATATACCCAGGCAGGGGATCTGTGTGTTCTGTTGGCCAATGTGAATAGAATTACAGTGCAACGTGAAAAATGGTTAAATGCAGAATTATTTGTCTTGCCACTATTCCTGATACCAGAAATGTTAGTGGATCAGTTATATAAATTAATTCAGATATTCATTGTCATCATATGTTTTTTGTTTGTTTTTAAAAGCTGGAGTCTAGTGTATCTCCTTCTCTGTCTGTGACTCACTGGCTAATGTGCACCTAATACAGGAAGTCAAATTATGATCAATTACTGATGATCATGCCCACTTGATGTTGGTTTAGAGCCCAGTAATCTCATCAAATGCTATTGACAAAATCAAACTTGTGTTGGTAACACTTCTTACATGTTTTGATAGATAAGAATGATACAGCAGACTATGGGGGAGAATATAGCAAACACATAAGTATCCATGAAATTGTAGACCAACATCCTTTGTAGAGTTTTAAATAATGCTTAATAACGACAGATAATATAAATTACAATTAATTTATAATTTGTAAGCAGGTAACCCATCATCTTTAACAGACACTTTGAAAGTTATCTTCCTAACCGTGTTTATGTAGAGGAAGTGTCAGGGCACCATGATGGGAATGATGTTTTCAGACCTTATATATGATTTGAATTAAGGCCCTTGGTTTTGGATGAGTTTTAGACATAAGCATAGAATTTTAGCATTTGTGTCTTACGGTGATCAATTGTATGAACATGCTTGTCAACATCCCGTATAGACAGGAAGTGCTGTGGCCATAAAAACTTCCCCTTGGGCAGTTTCTGCAGTGTGTTTTGGGCTTAACTGAATAAGCATTAACAATGTAGAGCCATTAGTACTGTACAGAGCGGACTTATGTCAGCCAATTGATGCCTCTGATGCTGCCTCTATTTTTGGGTAAAGAGAATGAGCCACCAAAACATGAATCATGTTATCTGTTCTCTCGTGCATTTCTCAACCTCATGTTAACACCCATCCTGAACTAGGAAATATTTAGTGTAAAGCATTCATAGGATAATTGTCATGATAACCAATTGAGCATAGTACAACATTACATGAGCTCTGTGCCAGCGTTTCATTTTTTTTCAAGATAATATGTCTTATACATTTTGATAAAAGGTCATTGATTATTGATCATAGATGCATTCATTCAGATGCTTGCTCTGTACAAGCTTTATCAGCAGGGTCAGACACTGGTTAGGCACCAGTCTAAGGAGGGCTTAGAATGAGATTGAGACAAAATGTAGATAGAACAAAAGATAACTTTGAAGATGTAGTGCTCAGCGATGCTACAACAAATTACAGACGGCTAAAGTGCTGAACTCTCTCTACATGAACATCATATTTTATTGAGGATAAACACTATTTATTTGTTAGTCAACCATGCGTCATGTCAGAACAGGCTCATTGGGGGGAAAAAATGTCAGTCATATATATACTATATCCTCCTCAGCACAGTTAAGCTGTGGTGTACCTCAAGGTTCTATTCTGGGTCCTATTTTGTTTTGTATCCATATCCCCCCAAAATATTTATTTTTACTGCTTTGCTGATGATAAACTTTCTTCAACTAAAAATTAAAATGATAAAGCTGAGTTACTATTGGCCCACCAAACGATAGTCCTAAAATACTTAATAATACTAAATAATCTTGGCAATTTAGCAACCAGTATCAAACCAAGTACCAGAAATTTGGGAGTCATTTTTGATTCTGGTCTGAATTCTGAGAAACAAATCCAAAGAATTATTCAATCTTGTTTCTTTCAGTTAAGAAATATCACTAAAATGTGGTCATTACTGTCCGCTACTGAAAAGTTATTCATGCCTTTATTTCATCTCACATTGACTATTGTAACTCCCTGTATTCTTGTCTCACGCAAAAAACTCTTTCTCATTTGCAATTATTCCAGAATGCTGCAGGCTTTTAACCAGAACTAAAAGGAGATCATATAACCCTCAATCTAATCAACTTACACTGGCTTCCAGTTAACTTTAGAATCAATTTTTAGATTTTATTGATTACTTTTAGAGAAATCTTATACAATTAAATAATTGAGCTTTTATCCCCCAATGTACAAAAGCTTGTCTTAGATATACAAGTCTAAACTAAAATCAAAAGATGATCTGCGATTTGCAATCAGGCCCCTTAAACTTTGGAACAATTTACCTGATGAAATATGAGTAGCCAACTCTCAACAGCGGCCCAGGACCTGGTAGTGTCATGCTCAGGGACACTTCAGCAGTGCAGATGCCTGGCACTGAGCTTGAACACATCCATGAATTGAGTGAAGGGCAGGCTCACTAACCTAACATAGCTGATTTAAAAAATGTCCTCTCAGTCAATTCCAAGGAAATTCCTTTGTTCATGTAGAGCTCACAAATGACACAAATATAACAGCAGCCTACACAATGGTATAAAGAATTAATAATTATTATTATCATTTGTGATTGATTATGAAGGACTACATAGAAAAATGATCAGTGTTAATTTAGTGTTAAAATCAACCAGTGTTTATATAAGTCCAGTCAGAATGTATTAACACTCAAACATTTCCTGTGTATGATTTGGCAGAGTGAAATTCATTCTATGATTCTGTAAAATCCAAAAGCGGTAGTTAATTAAAAATTGAACATATGTTTTGAACACTTTTTAGTTAAGTGACACATTAACAGTGGCAATATAGGCATACAACATTCTAAAAAAGTAAAACTACATTGAAAAGATTCAGATCTTCCATCTTAGATTACTGTTCAAACGTATGACCATGACAAATCAAACAAGAGGCTGCATGGAGTTTCTCATCTATTGAGGCTCAATAAAATGCTCCACTGAAATGTTATCCAAACTGAACAGTCATGTCACCAAAGTGTTTTCTGAAGGGAGTCAGAATGCCTTTCTTCAGGCTTTGAAACCGCCTGGTCAAAGGTAATTGTATTGCAAAATCTGCTTTTTAACCATGGCAATATAAATGTTGCAGAAATGTGTGATAAAGTGATATAGTCATATAAATGTTGGCCATTGAATGCATCATCCAACAGCTATGGAGTTGCTGCGAGGCTCTGATTCAGATCTGAGATAAGTGAGTGCATAGGGCATTGAATACTCTGTATTCAGTGTATCCTTTGTCTACTCTCGAAAATGTTCATACATGAGCTAAGTCAGACAACTCTGAACCAGACCCAACATTTTACTATGGTATCCAGGCCCTAATACATGTGTATCTGTGTAGTTAAAATAGGAAATAAAAATGGAGGGGAAGTGTCTATACCCTTTCAGGGCTATAGCCCTTATTCAGACTTTGAAACCACCTGGTCAAGGATAATTGTATTGATAAATCTGCTATGTAATCATAGCAACAGAAATGCTGCAGAAATGTGTAATTAAATCATTACAAATGTTGACCATTGATGAATGCATAGCTATGCATCTATGCTGTACAAGGCTCTGACTCAGAGCGGAGATAAGTTAGTGCAAAAGGCATTTAATACCAAAACTATATGCATTGGTACCCTGCGCTCAGGCTTTGGTACCAATAACTTTTTGATGTGTCACATCTGCTCTGGATACAGCATGGAATAAGTATAGTGAGTCTAGTAGTACTCTAAATAAAACACAATCCTAACTAATAATAATAATATACTTTATTTATATAGCACTTCAAAACAATGTTACAAAGTACTTTACATCAAAACATAACAAAAAAGAATACAAGTTTATAAAACAAAGACAGGAAAGTGCATTAAATAAAATCAGTGCAAATTAACAGTTAAAAGCAGATTTTTAAAAATGAAAAGAAGCCACAGATATAGCAGTTCTTATGTTGTCAGGCAGGTTATTCCAGAGTTTAGGAGCCCTAACTGCAAATGCTCTGTCACCTTTTGATTTTGGAGTTTGGTACAGCTAGTAGATATGTCACTGGAGTGAAGATTGCACTCTTGAAAATAGGGAGATAAAAGCTCTAAAATATACTTTGAGGCTCAAACATTTATTGATTTAAAAGTTTGTTAAAGTTACAATTTTGAAATCAATTCTTACCTTAGATTTTCTAAAATGGGAGTTACATGATCTCTGTTCTTAGTTCTTTTCAAGAGTCTTGCTGCTTCTGAACAAGTTGGAGACAAGACCAGTTTCTGATTGAGGCCAGAATACAGAGAATTGCAGTAGTGAATATGAGATGAAATTAAGGCATGGATAACTTCATCCATGTCAGGAAGGAATAAAAATGATCTAATTTAAGATATATTTATTAGCTGGTAAAAACAGGACTGGACAATTTTCTGAACTTGTTTCTCAAACATCCAAACGACCAGAATCAAACATTTTAGTTCTTGACTGATTTGACATTTGTTGCCATGTTGCCAAGATAATCATACATTTCAGAAGCTGCATTTGGTGTGCCAAACACAACAATCTCAGCTTCATTGTCAATTAGCTGCACAAAGTTTTTAGACATCCAATAATTGATATCGGCTAAACAGTCAAGTAAGGAGACTAGGCTATGTGGATTATTGGGGTTTACCGGTAAGTACAGCTGTGTATCGTCTGCAAAGCAATAAAGGGGAAGCATATGAATAGGACCAAGGATGGAACCTTGAGGAACCCCACAGCTTATCGGAGATGAGGAGGATACAGAGCTCCTGATGAAAGATAGATGAGAAAGATGGGATATAAACCAACTGAGAGCAGTGTCTGTAATTTCCACAAAATATCTATGTCAATCAATTAGGATATTGTGGGCAACACTATCAAAAGCTGCACTGATGACTGAACATTTACTGGCATCCGCAGATAGAATGTTGTTTGTGATTCTGAGTATGGCAGTCTCAGTGCTGTGTTTGGGGTGGAATCCAATTTCAAATAAATTGTTGCTATTCATATAGTCAATTAATTGGTTATAAACAACTTTCTCAAGTACTTTAGACACACTTGTATACACTGTAAGACTTAACAGAACATAAAATATACCTAAATATTTTTTCAAATAATTGATAGTAGCGCTAGGCTATCCAAATTAACAGTAGGCAGAAGCAGAACAAAGACGATAGAATCTAATAGAGAGAAAACGTGCACAAACTAGAGATACTAAATTGAACAAATCTACAAAATGTTAACCTGTTCTTCTGGCAGTGTAGATTCTGTCAATCCACATTGTATAGCTATCCTGAATAATTTACTAGTCTATCAACCTACTGCTGACACACTGAAGCTGTCACCTTCTTTGACATTGGGCTTGACCCGATAGAAAAAAGATCAGATTTATTGCTTAGCTCACCTTTTGTATCAAGTGAATACACTGTTTATCAAAACCATAGTCCTATGGACTAGGCAGTGCTAACTTATTTTCTGGCAAAGAATAAGCCTATTTCAAGTGGAAAAAGACAACAGCCATAAACAAACTATAATTTATCACCTCCTGTCATTCATAATGGAACAGTAGGCCACAGACTAGCCAACTACAATTTTGAATGCCTTTGTAATACTTAATTTTTGTCAGTTTTTTAATTAAACTGCACAACATCCTGAACCTGTTTGATTCATCAGAATTAAAGACAGGTGGTTTTTAAATGGGATGTGCAAAGTGCATTAAAAGCTAATCCAGGGAGAAGATCCTAGGCACAAGATATTTAGATATTGCTGATGCAGCATCCAAATTTGAGATGATCTGCTCAGTTAAGTCAAATGGAGGTCTGAATGTGCATAACTTTTTTCGGTGTATGCTGAAAAATTTTCATACATGAGATAATTCAGGCAACTGAGTCATACCCAAAGTTTTACTAAGGTTTTTAGGGCCTGATGCATATATCTCTGTGTTATGAAAATGACACTTTAACCCTGTATGTAATAAAAGCACAGGGGTTGTGTCTATAAATCTTTTGGAGAGCTGTTCTTACCCCTTCATGGCTGCATCCCTGTGCAGATAAAAGACTGATAGGCAATGGCGTATTACAATGCTGGGGTGATTAGTCACAGTAGGCATTGTTTATATTGTAGCACATTCACATCTGCAGACAATTTTACTTTAGTTGCCAGCTTTTTCAATTTTCTTTTCTTGATGCTTCATAAGATGTGGCAGTAAAAGGGTGTGACAGAATCAGCCTTGCTGTTCTTGAAGACTTTTCTCTTTGTGTGAGTTATAATGTGTTATAATCAATAGAGCCTACCCACTCTCAGGCCATACAGGAGTTTTATCTCATTCAAGGTCATACAATGAAGTGCTCTCATTCCTTTCTCTATTTTATGAGAGAAAAATATCCCTCTTCTTTCACAGCATTGTGAAACCTACTGCAAAGATTTTCACATGGGCTTTTCTTTTTTAAATATTAAATTCTATTCATGGAGAGAGTGTCAATATATCATGTCTGATTCAGCTGCTTGGGGACTTTGAGGAAGGAACAGTGCGTACTCCAGCATAGGCTTTACCGTACCTGCAATGTTCCGTCGTAAGACAGGACCCTCAGACAGGAAGTGTGTAATGGAGACATGGATCCACTGCTGAGCCCGGCAGCAGAAAGTCTAAATCCAGCGTTTATCCCTTGTTTAGCCCTGCGTTCCCTCCCTCAGCTGCTCCACAGGCAGCTTAGCCCCTGACTCTTGCCACCTGACTAGGGGCCCATGGCTCCAGTCAGTGGGGAGATGGGAAAGAGCGAGGTGGGCCAGATCCCTGAGTAGGCAGGATGCCATCCCTGCATCTTCCAGCTGGGCCTGTGTGCTGCTGCAGTGCCTCCCTGTCCCACGCCTCCCCAACATGGTAGAATCTGCCTATGCCTGATAAGACGGCGCCAAGACTCACAAGGACGCACCTCTGAGTCCTCTGACGCCAGTGTAGCAGTTGTGGAATTAAACTTTTTAATTAGCAGCATACCCCGGCGCCTGTTGAGACAGTGGACCGCTTCAGTCAGGCCATTCTCAATACCCACCCACTTTCCACTTGATTAAACTCCCAAGCATTATAGAGTTCTTAGGTTAGACTAGTGACCGCAGGAGCAATCATAATTATTTCTTGCCTGAGCACCTTTTAGATGCAAGCATACCATAGGAAAATGGCCGACATTACACAAAACAGCCAGAAAGCACAAAAGTAGAGCTTTTGTCTCTTGTTATACCACACATGAATTAATGTATTCAACAATGCTCATTGCTTCAACGCCATGCTCCTATGTTATTATGCTATGTCAACCCTGATGAACATACGTATGATGAAATAATCATATCATTCGGTGCATGACCTGAGTTCTCCCCTTTAAAAGGTACTCCTTTGTGATTATCAAACACGCACTTGATTATCAAGTATATAAATAAACAGAGACACACATACAAATAAAGGCTAGTTATTGGTCTTGTAGGCTGCAGTATCCAAACTGGTCAACAAATCAATAGGAACTTACTACTGATTTGTTTTGTTGGAAGAAATAATAAAAGCATGATTATTAGCAAACAATTACTTACAGCAACATTAGGGAAGAAATGAATGGACACACTTCACAAAATCACTTGAACTAATTTAGCTATTGAAACTAATTTATGCTGACCTATAGATTTTATAGAATTTATCAACATCATCAGGTTTTCAGTTTTTGATGTGAAATGTGAAAGACCTCTGTTGAAAGTAATTGAAGATTCCAATATCAAAATGCCATCAGTGCAGCCACGAAGCTACAAATATTCTAGCACAACTAACTTTTTTGTTCATTTCATTCCAGGGTCAGGGTTTGGTTTGATCTTACTCTAGCTGTCTCTATTGTAACACAAGAATTACGGAGCAAGTAATACTGCTCCATCCTTTTTTGCATATGGAATAAAATCCTCTTGGTCAGTTAATGGGTTGGTATAGCCAATTTCATCTTGCCTTTGGTCCTGTTCAGAATTCACATGCATTATTCCTCTCTCACACACACATTCACTTCTTTCTCCTGCCCTGTTGTAGCTACAGTTTGATGCTTTCAAGTGGACGTCTATTTTACTTATGGTTAGAATTTAATTCACCACCTTTTTTTCATTGCTATGAAGTGGCCGTGGGGTATGGTTCACCATCAAGGCTCATATCCACTTCATTTTTGTGTCCATCAAAAGAGCTGGATAAAATGCAGAGCTGCCTTCTTCTCCATTGCCAGTAAGATAGAGGAGACGGCTTAGTATTTTTGGTCCATGACATGGATGGATTGCCTGAAAATGACAGACATAGCTTTGCCTGCTAAATTATTTATTTTGGACCAAAAATCAAGTATAAGCTGAAGTCATTTTAAGCTTAAAGGGATTCCTATCTCCCAAAAGATTAAATGCATGCCACAGAATTGCCATGATGTGCTCCTAGTCTAAATGAACAATGGTTCCATTCAGCAAAATGTTTACAGCCATCTTTAAATCTCTGAAAATAAGACTACCGTGGGACAAATAAGCATGTCAATCATACTTGTCAAGATTCCAATTTTCCTTTTGCATCTCCTGGAGCACTTGTGCTGTGCATGGTCCTTATCGGCTGTGAGGAATGCAGTCTCAAGACACAAACCCAAAAGCAGACAGATGCATTTGTTCAGTCAGAGGAGAACCCTGACAGGAATGGCCATGGAGCCAAGCTATAGGGGCTGCTGGGAGTATGTTTCAAATATGTGTCCATGATCTGATATGTACTTTAGTAGTATGGCCACAACATGGTACATACAGCATATGGCTTTTTCCACAGTAAACACCATTTTGTCACAGCACAAAAATTACAATGCCATTTTTGTGATTTGAAAACATTTTTAAGAATTTTCATTTTTCATGGTTTCACACTACTTTTTCAAGTGTTCAACGAAAGAGCAAAGTTATACCATTGATGCAGATGTGATCCTTTGAGCCATAAGCATCGTGCGTTCTTCATGTCATCCAACAATAACAAAGTTCAACAAAGACCTGACAGACTTAATTCAATTATGGCAGTGTGATGTGCTGAAACTCCGGAGGTGTGAGCTAATTCCTCTGTTTACACCCCTGAGTCACTGTCACAAACAAAGACAAACACATTCATTGGCTTCCAGGAGCTTGTTTGCTGTGATTGTCCCATCGCCTTTGAAGTTTCTCATCGCTTTATGTTGTTTATTTATTCATGCTCTTTCTTTCCCTGAAATCACCATGGGGTATTCTGTTAGAATAATTTTAGCACAGTGTGAAACAATGTATGAGCTGAGTATTAGATGTGTAAACTACACTCAACACAGGTCTTATATACAGTAGAACTCCTATTGTTCTGCATTGATTGGGATTTTGGAGAGGAAATCAGAGTGATCCTGATTCTGGAACAGCATGATGAAATGTATTTCTCAATTCCCCATTATCAGTTTAAAGCATTTATTAATCTGCCCCCTGCTATACAGAAATACTCTCATCGCTCTTGGTGTGTTGGAAGTCATTTTTATACAAGCTGTGGCATTTGCCAAACTCCCTTGAGACTAGGATTAAGCCAATGAAATGCAAAAGGTTGCTTTTAGGGATTATGCTAATTACTAATTGGTGTATCAGGAGGTGATTGTTTTTCCTGGATAATTTGGATTATTGGCATTAGAGATTTAGGAAAGAGTTGATGTGCTTTGCATCTCTAATGAGGTTGTTACCTTCTTCCAGCCATGTGACGCCAACTCTTACCTAATGGGTCTTTTGATGTGTGTGATGCTCTGTGGCTTGATCC
>CABFOQ010031031.1:1919-15196 GCA_900660455.1 Gephyroberyx darwinii
TAAACAATCCCCTTTTTCTATTTGCTGGTACAACAGCAAATTGATTTGTTCCAGGTCTTAGCTCCAGGCAGTGTTTCTCCTCCCGGGGATCTTTCTGTTATGTGTACAGCAGAAGTACAGACACACACACACACACACACACACACACACACACACACACACACACATACACAAAAACACACAAGTCACACACAAACACAAGGATTCACGCTCAAATACACAGAGAATCACATTTGAACATGCACACAAAGCATTCACACACGCACATGCACATACACATGCATGCACATACAAACACACAAGGATGCACACACACAGAAACACAAACACACGGGCCCAATGTCATCTCTCTCCTATTGTTGTCACATTTCCCTCGCGGCAGGACTCCCGCCATGATTGGCTGCTCCTTCGTGGCCAACCGGGACTACTTTGGAGAGCTCGGCCTGCTCGACTCGGGCATGGATGTCTACGGAGGGGAGAACATCGAACTGGGCATCCGGGTTTGTGTGTCACCTGATTTTCCCTTGCTTCTGTTGGTTAAAGTGGAGCAGTGGCCACCGTAGCGTGGCACCGCTGATAAATGAGGCCCCATTAAGAGTCCTGGAGGACCAGTCCTGTGTGAGCAGCACACAGGAGGGCAATGGAGATAAATAGGTCACACAGAGGGGGAAGGTTGGGCACTTTGTCGTTAGCCTTTTTTTGAGCCTGCAGTCTTTCTGTGCTATCTATTATAGATGCATCAATATTTTGTTGTTTTGTTGCAGAGAAACCTAGGAATGAAACATTTTCCTTTTTTTTTGTGATCAACTTTTTTCTTTTGTTATTTTGCTTCAGTTATATACAAGCAAAGCACAATAAAAAAGAAAACAATAATACTACATCACAAAATAAAACAAGAATGAAAACAAAAAACCTAGTGAATTAAACTTTTTTTTCCTTTGAGTAATTCTCTCTTAGTTTCGTTTCTCGGTTTGTTTTTAAGTGCTTTATAACTATTTTAAGCACTATTACTATTTTCACATGAATAGCTAAATAAATTACACAAATAGGTCAAATAAATAAATAAATGCTAACATTTAACCATTTAAATGCTAACCGTATTATTGTTAAAATGCTTTAAAAATGTGTTTTATTGTTGTTGTTCTTCTTCTTAATAGTAATAATAACACATAATAATAATAATAATAATAATAATAATAATAATTCCAACCTTTTAAAAATGGCCTATTCATTAAATGTATTTGTGCTATTAAAGTAAAGTATTCTCCAATCCTGTCCACGTCCAGGTCTGGCTGTGTGGAGGCAGTATGGAGGTGCTGCCTTGCTCCAGGGTGGCTCACATTGCACGGATGAAGAAACCCTACCACAGTAACATAGCTTTCCACACGCGCCGCAACGCCCTGCGAGTGGCTGAAGTGTGGATGGACGAGTACAAGTCCAACGTCTACCTGGCCTGGAACATCCCGATGGAGGTGAGGGAGCGCTGCTGCAGAACAAGACTCTACCGGGCTGCCAAAGGTCTTGTTTGTTACATCTTTGGTGCTCAGCCTCGCTGCTGTGGTGTTTCTCACTACACTTCCCAGAGATCACTTCTCTTTTTCCTTGGATTTTCTGTTCATGAAGTTTGAGTTTGTGTTTGTCTACCCAATTCTTCTTCGATTTAATCCACACAAACCACTGTTGCTGCTGCCAGAAACACGAAACGCATCACTTCCTGTGGCTATAGGTTGAATCACTATTGTGTTATATCAATCAATGATAGGAGAGCTGCAAAACCTTTAGATAAAACTATCGCTGATTTTTACTCTTAGGTGGAATAAGGCCTTTTGTAAAGCGAAGTGTTACCTGCACCAATAATGATTCTGTCTTCTCCTGCTCTTGCAGAACCACGGTATTGATTACGGTGATATTTCTCAGAGGGTGGCGCTGAGGAAGAGCCTGCAGTGTAAGAGCTTTGAGTGGTACCTCGACAACGTCTACCCAGAGATGAGGAGGTACAACAACACGCTCTTCTACGGCGAGGTGAGTCAGACGCCTCACTGACACGAAGAAATAGGAGATTGAGATTGTAGACGGATGCTTTATTTGCACAAATGATAAAAATCATTGAAAACAGAGAGAAGAAATAAATAAATACAATCTAGGTGGGTGAGACGAAGAGAAAAACATCTCAACCCCAAAATAAAATGAGGGAAAAAAAGATGAACATGACAAACAAAGATGGAAATGATATGAAAACTCGACAAGGAGGAGAGCGGTGACAACAACAAATAAATAACAAGCGAAAGGAAATTGAATCAATTGCAGATGCAAACATGATTATTTCAGGGAAATTGAAAACATGGTAGTGAATTGGAAGGTTAGTGTATGGGTGACGGTGGGAAAGAGGGACAGTGTGTGTGTGTGTGTGTGTGTGTTCATAGAGTGGTGCAGGAATGAGTCCTAAAACCAGGAAGTGAGTTAGCATTTTTGCACTCCTGGTTCCCTCGTCTCGAAGTCAATGGGTTTTTTGAATGGGTTTTTGGTTAGATGCCTGAAATAAGGTCTGTGGTTAACACAAGCTTAAGAGGTTTTCACGTTTTGTTCTACGAGATAAAATACATCAGTAAATACCCCACTGGTGAATGTTGAAACTTTTATGTGTCTTAAAAAAGGTGGTTACTAACAAGTGGCTAAATGAGACTACAGAGGTTGTCGGGGACATTGAACGCATCACGACGAACACGGTAACTCATCTCCTCACTAGTCCGCCTTTACAGCCTACAGATTTATCAGTTTATAGTATTTTTAGTGGTGGTGACGTTGAAGTCATGTGACCGTGGTGTAGTTCGTTGATAGCCTAACGTTAGCTTTTTACTTCTGGAGATTGCATTTACGCTTCAAAAATCATAAAAGTGGTGTTCATTTGTGAAGATTATCTTGCTGAACAAAACGTGTAAGTATCATAAACTTTTGTTTACCACAGAGTTTATTTTCTGAAATAATCCAAAATCCAATGCAAAAATCCCATTGGCTTTTTGTCGAGGGAACCAGGACGATGCTAACTTCCAAGTTGGCCTACAAAAATATGTCATCCCTGCACCACTCTATTGGGAGAGGGATGAAGAGAGAGTGTGTGTGTGTGTGTGTACTGTGTTGTTTTCAAAGCATCGATCTGTAATGAAACAACGACAACTGAAAGCAGCCCGGCCACCAAAACTCTTTTGATTTTAGATCCGTAACTCCAAAGTGAGCCACCTCTGTATGGATCAGGGCGTGAAGGAGAACCACACGGCCACCCTGCACCCCTGCCACGGATGGGGTCCTCAGGTACAGCACGGGTGTCATATTCTCCACAAGATCACATGTTTTATTATCCTGTTTTACACAAAATGCACCGTTTTGTTTCTAAGGCAGGCCTGGCTGAAGTTCTTCTTCTGCCAGAAGGATAAAAATGTTTGCGTTGCACTTTTTGTGTTGAAAACCCTGAATCAGCGAGTGTCAGTTCCTCAGCCCCCGGGTCCATCGGGCATGTGTTTTTTAAGGTAGTGGTACTGAGCAGATACTCGATGCGTCACGGCTCCTATGGTGGAGTGTTAAAAAGTTAAAATACTTTTAACTGGACTGCAATTTTCACGTGTTGTTGGCCCCAACTGGCAACGAGAGGAAAGTGTTTGAAGATGTGAAGATGCCACCATGTGACATATATAATGATAATCTGCTCCTACTATATGGCTGTTGGCCTCGTGGCTTCAACAGGAAAATGCAGCAGTGTTGAGTTTTCTTTGAGATCTTCCTCTGATCTCACGGTTTCACATCCAGGAGAGTTAAATGAGACTTATTCTAGATCATGTGGAGATCTGTTGTTGTGATCAGAGTGAGATCAATGAGCTGTTATGAGTTTGAGAAACAGGAGAGAACGCCTTTAGTCTCATCTCAGTTTTAGAGCTCATTTGTGTCTAGGAGACATAAAAGGAGACATAAAAGGTTGCTTCCCTTTGGGAGGGGACGCTCTTCTCTGTCCCTCTTCGTGTTTTAGTTTGATTCAAATCAAAATTGATTTGATTTGATATAAATCTTGCCTAGTGCAGCTTTAACTAACACTTGGAGCTCGGAGGGCTGAATCGTGTCAAGCCTCTCAGCGCCGTTCGGGACAGCACATCCTTTCCATTCAAAACAAGGGGGAAAGAAGCCAGCACAGTGGAGAGAGGTCCCTGGTGGACGCACAGCATCGTGTTGCCCCGAGCCACAATCCATCCAACAGTAGCTCTTTTGTTACACCTCCCCACATGAGACCTTCAAAATATTTTTAGTGCATTGAGTCAGTGGAAAGGGAAATAACATTTAATCTGGAGTGCACAGTGTTGGTTCAGGTCGCTCATGTCGGCGTTAATGCCATGCTCCACCTGTTGAGTTACACAGGACAACACAACATACACACAAATGATGTGGGAAGAATTGACTTTTTGACGTAACACTTCTAGTTTTCATATATAATTTGCTTACAGGGGTAGAAAAACACAGTGTAAGTACTGTAGGCCAGTGTAGTAGGTTAGTAGGTCAGTAGCTTAAACTCACCGTACGTTTATAGTAGCACACAAAAAAAACTTCTCTGGAACATTTGGCTTCCTGATGAGAAAGTCTGAAAATACGATGTTGTTGTACGTCTGCTTGCTTTCCTCCAGTTAGGACGCTACACCAAAGAGGGCCAGTTGTTCCTGGGCCCTCTGGGCAGCACTGGGGAGGACACCCGCTGTGTGGTGGACGATCAGATCAGCAGCTTTCCTCAGCTCCTCAACTGTGACAAGGTGCTCAGCGTCAAGCAGAAGACTTGGCATTTCACTCAGGTGAGAATCAGGAGGAGTCGTGAAGCTGCTGTTCTGGTCCAGTGAGCGCTCTAGGGCGAGTGTCTACTGTATGTACAAAACCAGCATGAAGGTTAGAGCCGTATGAGCCGGTATGTACAGTAATTGGTGTTAGTGGGCTTACAGTAGTCTTCATTACAGTAGATGCAGTACTGTGCAAAAGTTTAGTTTTTCTAGTATGCTAGTATTTTTTTTATATACATTTTGTCTTGTTTATTTTTTTGTTTTCTGCATTAGTGTTTTACATTACTGCTCTTTGTGGTACATTTTTTTATATTTAGAAACTTTTCATTTCATTATTTTTAAAAAGCATCTTCGTTTTACAGATTTTTTCCCCCACATTTTTCACAGTACTGTACATATAGCATTTTGAAATGACTGAAAGAGGTCCTACCACTACTTGTCTGGGTCGAACCTGTGACCTTTAGATAGTGAGGCTGTTCCAAGCAGGTTTCTAAACAAAAGTCTTAAAGCCTTAAAGGTGCTACATGTAGTATTTTTACACATCAATATATCATACTTTGGTATAATCACTGTGAAGAGTTGCTACCACGTTCGAGGCGTTTGGTAGCCTCTATCTCATGCCAGTGCTAGTGCTAGTGTTTCTCAAAATTAAGACTACATTTCCCATAAACCCTCTTGCTCACTGTCACAAAGAGGATGTTGCTGTAAGATTGTTTTCTCTTTGTCTTTCCTGAAGAGGATCAACATGTTGGAAGTGATTTCTCCATCTTCCTTTCCCTCCTTCCTCCATCTGCCGTTGCCAGAAACTCTTTAGCGTTAGCTCCGTTAGCGTTGGAAGAACAGCGCCCTCTTCTGTTTTGTGCCGTAAAGCAATCCAGCAGATTTCCCTCCAAATGCTCCCCAAAATAAAATGCAGTGTAGAGGCTGCCACTGATGGTCTACGTTTTTACAGTAAAGTATACTAATGTCTCAAAATGTATTGGTGTAAAAATGCTACGCAGCACCTTTACTTAGTTGAAGCAATTGTTTTAAAATACTTTATACTTTAAAATACATAATCTTGTGAGGATGAATTAGGAGCGCATCTGTCCATATTGGATCTGGCTCCCCATCCTCTCCTCTGCCATATGCCAGGGTCGCTGTGGTTTCGTGGGCCATCTGTGAAACCCGTTAGAAACCAGAGCGCTGTCCCTCCTTCTGCCCCTGTAGAACGAATCCATCATAAACCGAGCCACGGGACGCTGTCTGGAGGTGGTGCCGGCTAACGTTTACTTCGGCCACCTGCTGGTCCTCCAGGCCTGCTCCGGGCAGAGGTGGACCGTCAAGAACACCATGAAGCAGTAATCACCGTGTCGACCCGCTGGGACCGCTGCCACCGGAGGCCATTTTCAAGAGCTGTCACCGACGAGATGCTGAGAGGTCCTGCGACGGCTCAGGTTTTTTACGGTGGAGGTTGATGTCACCGTCTTCTTTAAGGGAGAGATGAAGAACAGATGTGCCGGACAGAGCGCTGTGGCGTGGCGAACGACCAGGACCGTTTCTCTCTCCGCCTGAATTTGACAACCTTCTCATAATTGCTGTGTGTGCCACCTCTCCACTTTGTTCTTAGGTGTACGGATGGAGATCCGATCAGCCGAAACGGTGATCCGTCAGGCGATCGGCGATCTAAAACAGGGCGCAAATGTATCTGTGTCATGTCATTCTGCGTCATGTTATCATATGTTTTTTAAGATGTGTGGAGCAAGACAAAATACCCTGCATCAGCAATTTCAGTAATGTGCACTGGTCAGCGTTTATTGCTTGGTTTGTAGTTAGTTTATGATAGGCTACATCAGTGGTCCTCAACCTTTTTTGGCTCAAGACACCCAAAAGCAAGAAGAGGCTGCAAATAGGTATTACTTCACAAAAAGGAATTTGTCACAAATATTAATAAATGATATATTGGAAACTTTTCACATACTTCAATAAAAAAATAAATAAATACAATTTCCCTCGTTACCTCCTGGTTGAGGGCCACTGGACGAAATTATGGTTTCATATGTTGTGAACTCATCTGTTTTTTACTGTCATTTTTATTTTTTACTCTGTAGCACCAAACGCAGTACATCTAGCAGCATGATTGTTAGTATACACACGGGGAAAACGTTTGATTTTGAAGATCCTTGATAATGTAGAGCTAGTTGATTCATACCTGTCGAGTGCCATACCAGTCCAGACGGCCGAAAAACCAATGGGCTGCAGCTTGAGGCACTTTTTTCCCGGACATTGTCATGACTATGAAAGGAAATGGAAAATCGCACAAATGTATTGGTTGTGTAAAAAATGCTGAACTGGATCCGGGACTGTCGATGTATCTGATGTCATATATTCAATCAATTCAGTGTTATCAGTTGGATTTTCTCCCAAGACTGTCTTCCAATAAACAACTGGTTTCCTGGTTTTGTGTTGTCTGTGTGAAGGTTTTGGAAAGTGTGGGCGATGTACAGTTTCATTTCAAATATGAGATACCCGCCACTTGAAAAGTATTTAAGTTATCTTAAGACTTTTCAGTTCATCCAATCATCTGTGTTTTTTATTTATCCATGTTTCTGACATGGATAAATAACAATTTGGAATGAAACCCTTCACATTTACCATTTCACTACATTGACACATATTGACATATTTTCTTGCTCAAAGTCAAAGTCACACTAAGCACTAAGCATTAAGTACTAAGTACTAACTTGGTCTTAAGCTGTGGGGATTAATGGAGTCAGTAGTGCCTATCCTCCCTCCTCATGTACATCTAACTATCACTCGGCCTCATGCAGCAACATGTTCTTAAATGTCTCTAATATTTTCTCTTAATTTTCTGTTAAGAGAAAAAATAAGAGTCAACTCCAGATGCACCAAATGTTCTTAACCACCCAAATCTGCTCTTAATGATGAATCCCACTTGATCATACATTAGAGGCGCATGGGCGATTGTTTGTTATTAGCGTAGGAAACACCCCCTAAACACTATATAAGGGCAGGTGTTGTGCCGTGTGAAAATACTGGCCGAGAATTGGAGAGATGCCACCAAAAAAAGGCTGTAAGAAGAAGAAGAACTTCAGCAGTAGTGAAATCAATGTACTGTTAAATAAACCTACACAAAGCATCTGGGAACAGTATGTAAGCCATTCAGAAGCTGCACGCACGCAATCCAAGGGTTTTTATAGTCTTAATTGGGATCAATGGACCAATACTATTTCTTTAGCCCACAAATTTAATAATCCAGTCATTATAATTACTCTAAAACAGATGATCATCTAAATTTGATTTTTTTTTTATGTTCCTCAAATTAAAAACGTATGTTTCTTTGCGTTGGACAAGCAATTTGTGGACTGTGAAAACGAGATGTTTTTGTATCTTGGTAAGAGTGCCCTCGACCACTCGTAAAATTTCCTCTTACCTAAGAAAAGAGCGAAAATAAGACGACATTGGTGAATCCCAGAAATCAACGGGTACTAACAAAATAAGAACAAATCGTGGATACGAACAAAAATAAGAGGATATTTGTTCGTATATCGCTTCCTGCATGAGGCCCGTTGTTGGTACTGCTGTCTTCCTCACTGCTCCTCCATGTTTCGGTAGAGAACATTTTTAATGCTGTGAAACTCCCGGCTGATTAGCCCTTCAAATCAACTCCAGAAAGATCATTTCAAAAGAGACCGCCCCCCCTCGTCTTCAAGCTGCATGGCATCTGGTGTACCTAGGAAGAGCAAAGTGGCTTATGAACAGTTTAATCACAAATTCACCGTAAAAGCCTACATGAAGGGAAAACATGACACACGCGTGGCGGCCTCACATTAAAGAGACTGTCCTGTAAACGGAAAGTTACCGATGCAAGCCTGCAGCAGCCGTGCGTCCTGTCAAAGTGTCCTTGAACCAGACTCTGGACCCCCTGCTGGCTCACTCATACTAAGCTGCTCTGGGTAAGAGCTAAACGCCTTAAATGTAAATGAAACAGGAGGAGCCTACTGAGAGCACAAGGGCCCCGTTTCTAGGCTGGTCTCGCTCTGGAGGGCGTAGCCTGCATGCTAACACCCTGCATGCTGATCAGGCTAGTCACCCTGCTGGAGGGGAGTAACACATAATAGGAAATGTGATGACAAAACGTGGCAAATGTTACTTATTACAGTTACGGTAAATAACAGAAAGGAGAGTTTGAATTTCACATTTTAAATAATGTTAAACTGCAATTATAGATAATGATGCTATTAAAATCACAGCATGCACTTTTAAATCATCTCAATAAATTGCCCGTTTAACCTTAAAAAGTAATCAACATCTCAGAGTGATGCCATCACACCGCCGAGCTGTGATTCAGATAATCAGAGATGGCTCCCGCGTTGAATTAACCTTCCAGCAGCTAATGAAACCGGTTATAATCACAGGGTGGGGAGGCAATGTGATCAATAATGTTATCACTCTGCCCATATGGCTGGAGACACAACTACAGCCTCTCCCTGCTCACATGCCAACATGAACAACAGGCCGCTGTTGGAAATAACAACATGTTCATTCCTGGACAAGAACGTAAGACTCTCTGTTCTGTTGCAGCACATTCAGACTGGGTTTGTTTTTATTGCTGCATCGATTATTGTGACAAAACCAGCAGCTAATTTAACACCAATATTGATCATGTGACATTTTCTCTGCAGTTGGAAAGGGTATTATGATATTATTATGATAAATATGAGATGAGATATGATCAAATAAAATACAAAAAATAAATAAAAAAATATTAATAAAATCTAAATTAAAATGGTACTTTTTAAAGAATAGTAGGAAGATGATGTCTTTGGTTGACAAAATAAGAGCCCAGTTAGTGGATCCTCTATATTCTAGAGATATAGAACGATGAAATGCAGCTTATTATTTGTATTAAAAACCCATACATCCACACAACTCTTCACGATTCTGAAATTGTCAAACGAGGATATACAGCATGGTCTTTCAGTCAGTGCAGCCTCAGCCTCACCGACCCACTGCTGTATACCACCCTCTTGTGGCCTTGCTGTGATTTAACGCTAATAGGGACAAGGTTAGTCACACAACTCACCGCATTTACATTTAACATCTTCTGGCTGGTTTCCAGAGCTCACGTTGTTATGTGGACGAACCCGTGACCTTACAGTTATGGGACAGTCTGTCCAAACACTGCTCCACCTGCTGCTGCAGCTGATGCAGAACGACAGATTCATCTACTAACACAGCCACTCCCAACCCTTGTTGTGAAGCCTCGTTGCAGAACGCTGAGTTTTAACACCAAATCATAATTTTTATTTTCCCTTTTCAGGCCAATTAACTTGATTATTGGTAGAACACTAGAGGCTGCACAAATTCAATATTTCACAAGAAAATGCATTTATCACAAAGATGAAAAACATGATAATAAATTGTATAATAGAAATATATTTTTTGCAGATTCCCTAAATCATATTGTAACCCCCCAAAATCCCATCTTGACCTCCAACCACCAGGCTGAGAACCACGAATAGACTTGTACGGTAAATGAAAGAAGCAGCTATCCAGCGATTTGCTGAGCAACACAACACCAGTTGAGCATGATATTTAAAGGCTCTTATGGCAAGGCCGTACAGACTGAGCCACATTTTAAAAAGCCACCAAATGGCACAAGCACAGTCCTCAGTAGCGTACATGACCTGGTCTAGAGGTTACTGACTCCTGCGTCAGTAGTGATGTGTGTTGGTGTGTATGAGAATAAACTAGATTACAGTTACGGTATATCTCAAAATATATAACTGGTTCTTTCTCAATTAGCAGAAGTCCAATGTAACAAAACATTTGAAAAACTGTTTTATTGCATCAATGCTTTATCCTTTGACTTTTGTACAGATTTCAGTATTTACAGATTCATAATTATTTAGCCGCTAATAAATAGCACAACTTAAATACTTCCTCTAGTCTATGTGTCTATGTGTTTAGATGTTGTACATGCAAAGTATGTGTATGTGCTTGTCTAATAGGTATGCTTTCATATTAGCTATGTACAAAGTTATACAACAACACCATGTGGGGTTCAACCACCATGCTACTGGGGAGACACTGCAGCACATTACAGCAGAGCGGGAACCCAAGTCCCCCCCAAAAATGAAAAATAAATAAATAAAAAGGACAAAGCTATACTTTTCCAGGTAACCAGTATATAACAACAGTGAATTGCTGTAAATTAGGTGGGAACTTCCCACCAGTAATACCAGATGGGCGGATTAAAAAAAACATAACCAGTGTGACCTACAAGGTTTGAAGACAATTTTGCACAATATGCTCTTTATTCAGTCTCCAAATTCAATGTTATTAAATCATCTTTAAATGAAACCTTTTCTGGCATAAGCAAAAAATCTATTCCTATAAATACACTGTTAAATATGTGTTCCCATACAAGTGCTGCTCTACCAACAGTGTTAGCAGATCAAATGTAACCTATACAGAATGACATAAAAATCCTAATATATTTTAACATTTACTTGAACATCGACCAGACAGTGTGAATATAATGCCATGATAATCCTGCTTGACATCACATTCCCGTAGAGAGAAAAAAAAACATACAAACACCATGATGGGACAACGGTATGAGCAAGAATGTCAGTTCCACAAAGACTTCTCATCCCCCCCCCTAGATGGCACTGTTGCACAAACCTGTGACTTGTCTCGTGTCATTAGAATCGATGCCAAGAACAGTGCAAAAAAAACAGGATCAAATAAAAACCTACATGATAGATATAGTCCTGCCAAAAAAAATGCCCGTTTTATCTTGTGTTTCCACGTGGGAATTATATTATAAAATAAATATAACGAATTGTCCGGCTCATCTCTGCGGAGTTCTATGGCTTTGGCAAGAGGGTGGAAGGGGACGCAAGAGGGGCTGCCTGTTTCTGGCGCGTTGTGATGCAGCAGCGGCCTCTCCGTTTGCAGTGCTCCCTCCCTGCACCTCTACACCCGTTTGAGCAGAGTGCACCGACAACCATGCACATACAGCGATACTGTACATCTCCAACATATACTCAGACACGTAGACGCGGGTTACATTATTTACAGACGACACCGACTTGATCGCATGCAGTAGATAATATGGGTGTTTTGGATCCCCGAAAACTGTGGGTGGTTCACATGTTAAAATGATGGCCAGTGCAGGAGTTCAGAACTAATCTCAGCTGGAATTGGCGTCGACAGTGTGTGGAAATGTGTTTTTGACTCATGATCAGGCAATTACAATCATTCATATTTTTTTTTGCTGATTTTAAAGGAAAAATCCACCCTAAAAGCAAATACACTGATAATAAAACAGCTAATGGTGATGCATGTTGCATTTCTGGGCCCATTTCATTGTTTGGTGGTGTATTTTTCTTATTCCCTTATTCCCGACGATGACGTTGAGATATCTCCAGTGCAGCTACTATGGAGTTTAATGTCAGAAAATGTTTCACTGATCTAAATCATCAACGGTAACCGTCAGGTTTTGGTGTCAGCCAATCAGAATCAAAGAGCAAGGGCTTCTTTCTAGACTGACGATCAACAATCATACAGGAGAAATCCATCAGAGAAGAAGAGACACCAGTTTCTCCACCAACAGTAGCTAAGAGAGACCAGAATGCAATGCAGTAGCCAAGATAGACCAGAATGCAATGCAGCTACGAGACAGGTTGTGTTTTGATTTCTCTCTCCACCTACTCATATAACCCACAGCTGAATGCATGAAGTTAACACCTGTTCTCAGGGGGTCGAAAGTCGAAAGCCAATCTGGGAAACGTAGGAAATCACTAACTGAAATAGAAGTAGATGATGTAGGTTGAGGAAAAGTAGATACAACAAAAAAGTAATACATCAGAAAACACCTCCTGGAATGAACATCACAGACTGATGATATATAACTGAATATAGTGTGAGAGTATCCAAGGGTGGATTTTTCCTTCAATGAGAGCGAGGATGATGCTCTCCTCGGTACTCTGTGTCCTTGACAAAGGGAAAATGAGAAACAGACCCTCCATAATTCCACATACCACAGCATCTCTGCAACATCATGCATTTACACAGCGATAACCAGGAGCGAGAAATCGACACGAGGAAAAGAATCAATGGTGTTCAAGGGGTTTCATCAGTGAACGCTAGATGGCCAAAATGTACGCCCGCAGTTATGGTTGGGCATATTAATGACATGACTGGTTAGGTCATTGGGACAGATGAACTGATGAACAGCACCTCGTAACAGCCCACGGACACAGTGGCTTGATGATGGAGAGATGGAGGGCTTTTATTTTATCACCCAAAGACTCCAGGACCTGTGGCCGGACACGTACAGAGCCTTCTGCTTGAGTGGCGGTGAGCTCTACCGTCTTCCTCCACGGACTATAATAAGAGGGCAATTACTCCCTTCTTCCCAGTGCCACTCGAGGCCCAGCCTGCAGCCCCTGGCAGCTC
>CABFOQ010031033.1:0-11590 GCA_900660455.1 Gephyroberyx darwinii
CTAGGAATTTTACTTTGTGTTCTTCGTGCAGTTCAGTTCGTATACCCATTTAACCTGAACCAAGAATTCTTGGTTCAGGTTAAATGGGTATACGAACTGAACTGCACGAAGAACACAAAGTAAAATTCCTAGTACATGTAATGTACCTTGGTGAATAAAGGTGATTCTGATCTGATACCTGGAGGTCCACTTGAGCCAGTGTTCACTGGGGGCTCCTCTCTCTCTGAGTCTGTCTGTTCTGTCTCCATCTCACCCTGTCTGTCACTCTCCTGTGCCTCAGCTGGCTTCTTCCTGCTACTCTTATTGAAGAAGGATGCTATATCTGCTGTCTTTCTCTTCATTTTTCTTTCTCTGACATAATACACCTATGCAAAATGCAGAATATATCAACCTTACCATCATTATAACAAATCCTAGCAAAGGTAACTAAATAAATATGTTTATGAAATTGCCTGCTCAACTTATCAAGCCATGACAGATGTCTCTGTAGTAAAAACAAGATAATTATGATTTATGTCAATGTAGCTAATCTAATCAAGTTATTGTAGCAATAAGTTACATCCTTTAACAGAGGTTAGAGCAGGGTTGCCAACTTTGGGTACCCGGCTGGAGTGAGATTTTGATGCCATGGGCTTAATCACGTGCACGCACACTTAATCACGTGCAAATATTTGGACTCAATTCACCATGAGGGTTTATAAAAGTATGCCGCCTCATCAACCCCATTATTCTGCCCAAGAAAAGATGCCCCAAAAAGGCAATTACGACTGGGGTAGCCAATAGGGTGGCCAGGCTTCAGTCCACAGTGGCCACGGCCACCCCTTGCCATCCGCGCTTGAATGGTAGTATTTGTTGTTGTAGTAATAGTAGTAGTAGTAGTTGTTGTTGTTGTTGTTGTTGTTGTTGTTGTTGTTACTGTTGTTGAGATTGACAGCTCTGCCTAAACATCTCTGGCTTTTCTCTGTAAATGGTCTTTAAATGGTTAAAGATGTAACAACGCACCAGAACCAGCCAGAAGTAATATTTTGACTCAATAGATGTCATTTATTTGATAGGCTATCTTTCCATGGGATCCCATTTAAAAGAAAGAGTAATTAAAAAGAACAACCTCAACCACTGTATTGATTAGAGGTCCAGCCGGTTAAGTGCTTGAAGATATTCAGTCGGGGACCTTGAACATTGAACATGGTTAGATAGATACAGGAGATAATATGTCCTATCAAAATACTAAGCATGAAGCTTTATGCAGCTTCATGATGTCAGTGACCACAGTGATGTGGACCTATCAGATTAACTGGAAGTAATTGGTGTCTGGTAGCCTCAATAATTGCAAGGTGTGATAGCTGAAATGAGTTTCTTGCTGATAATGGGATGACGCATTGAGTACAGTATGTCGAGAAATAAGAAGGCTTAAGAAAAAGAAAAATGAAAGCGCCATCCAGTAACTGACAACTTAGAGAGTTTCTTTTTTCCCTGCCATATTCCTTTTTTGATGAAACTGACAGCAACAGTACTCCCTGGCCTGCGCAGGGATGGTAGAGGAGTGTGTGAGTGACGAGTGAAGTCTAGATCGGTCTGAGAATTTGCACCATGACCACTATTTCGAGCATAGTATTATTGATATGTGGAGCTGAGGTATTGCTTGTTTGTGTTTCTTTGGGAGGGATAACCGCAAAGTAAGTGGAAAAGAATACAGAACGGGGATTTAGTGTGCGTTTCTGTGTGTGTGTGTGTACATGCTGGTCTGTGCTGTTTTTGAACTAAGCTGCTGGAGATGGCATTTTAGCATGCACGGCAGAGCAGTTTGCCTGTCTGTGCAATTCTTCGTCTTTTTTTCCCTTTCCACCCCCCCGCCCCCCATCCCTTCGCTCTGGTCCTGTCATGCCTCGCTGCCCTCTCTCTCCACTACACTCTCCCAATGTGTGTGTGTGGCTGTGTGCATGCTCAGCTTGTAAATGTGTGTATGTGTTTGTTTTGCTGTGAAAAGTGGAGGTAAGCTCGACTTGGCTGTGGTTGCGCTGGCTAGATAACCCCGTTCCTGATAAGACCGACAGAACAGTGACCGAGCCACCCAGGAGCAATACTCCTACAGCAGTTTCAAAAATGTTTTCAAATAAAAAAAATTCTTTGCTTATCTTGTCAGGTCAAATGAGTGATTCACCCCTTGTTTTCAACTCTTTTCAGATAAAATACTCCCCACACTTCCCTCCTCTTCCCCGTCTCCGGCGGTGACGGCAGGGGACAAAGATGAAGGCAGCCCCAGAGGCAAAAGCTCCAGTGTTGTGGCTGGAGGTCTGCTGCAATCGGTGCTGGCTCAAAAAGACCGACTCCTGTCCCAGACAGGGGAGATCCTACCCTCCGCTCTGCCCCAGAATCTGCTGCCTCTTCTGGGCAGGGGACTGAGCGTGGGCACCATTGCTGGAAGTCATTCCCTGGAGCATCAAGGCGGGGGTTTACTGAGGAGGATAAAACCCCCAGCATCAGCTTACATCTCAGGCCAAGCCAGTGATGCGCCCAAGCCTCACCCCACCGACACACACCCCCAGACCCCCAGCCCAGGGCCTCAGCCCATAACACACACCCCTGATTATGTAGGGGAGATAACCACTATCGCCACGACGCTGGAGATTGACACAGAGACAGGAACACCTTCATTAGGTAAGGATGGCAATTACTTTGTCTAGTGAGGTATGAACACTGTTCTTGACACACTGCAGTGTATTTTTACCTCTCTTGCTTCCAGACGTTGTCATGCTATTGCTATATCACACTTTATTAAGCTCTTAAGAAGATTTTTTTTTCTCCTGAAATAAAATTGTCTTCCCACGTTCATCTGTTTTTATTTAACAGCACATGATCAAACAATAAGAATACAAATATTAAAAAAAATCTTTCATGGCTTCAAAACTGAGAAGTGGCCATGGGCATGATTACTCGCACCATTTTCTAATACTTAGTTGCAGCCTTCGCCAAACGTTTCTTGTTACCATCAATAATCTTCCTGCATCTTTCTGCTGGAAGTTTCTCCCACTCTTCAATTGCAACCCACCAGTTCTTCAATGTTTGAAGGATTCCTTTGACCAACTTCACATTTCAGGTCTCCATTGGTTTTCAATGGGATTGAGATCAGGACTCATCTCTGGTCACTAACAGTCCAACTTTTTCTCTTGAACCGTTCCTGGTGCTTTTGGATGTGTTTTAGGTCATTGTCCTGCTGGAGGATCCATGAATGGGCAACACATTTTGCTCCAAAATGCCTTGGTAATCTTCTGATATCACAATGTCCTTAATACATTCAAGACATCCAGCAGCCTCACAAGCATTATAGGACCTCCACCATATTTGACTGTAGGGTGTTCTCTTCTTTACAAGCTTCATTTTGTCATTTGTAAAGGCTAGGCTACTTTGGTTTCATTGGTCCACAGAACATTTTCCCAGAAGGATTTAGGTTTGTCCAGGTGGGTCTTGGCAAAGATCAATCAGGCCTTCTTGTGTTTCTCTATCAGCAGTGGTTGAAACCACCCCAGACCTCTCCAGGTCAGCCTTGAAGTCTTTTGGATGTCATGCGATGTGTTTTTTCAATGGCTCACACCAACCTTCAATGACATCTAAGATCAGTTTTCCTCTCACCACCACGTCCTGGGAGAACTCCATGAACAGCAAACTTCTTAATAACATTGAACTGTTGAAACAGGAATACCACGTTCTCTAGAGATGCCTTATAGCCTTGTGAACGCTTATGTTTGGTGTTAATAGTTTTCATGACATCCTCAGGCAGCTCTTTTCTCTTCACCATTTAAAAGACACAGAAAGCAGAACAGACTCTATTTCCGACCAACAAAATTGATTTGAATTGCTACTACTATTGTTGCCAATAATAATCATGGCCACTTTTCGATTTCAAAACCATGAAAGAGTTTTTAAATTTGTATTCTCGTTCTTTGATCATGTGCTGTTGTAAATTGACAGATGGATGTATGAACACCAAAAGTTGTTTCATTTTCCAATTATTTCAGAAGATATTGATTGATTGAATTCTTCGTCAGACAGATATTAAAGGGATTTCTAAGCATATGAACCCAGTCTGAACAGGGGCAGACCTGAGCCTATACACTCCTCTGCTCTTTCCTCAGCTTTGTTAGGGTGCATGGTGAATTTCTCTGACCCAGAAGGATACATAGACTCGTCCGACGACCCCCCTTTGCCAGACGGCACATTCCTACACTGCACCTATACAGTGACGGTGTACACTGGCTACGGAGTGGAGCTGCAGGTACGCTTCACCAGCATGCAGCTACACCGCACGAACCATCACTAACTCGCTATTTACAAACTCACTTGTATGCATGCATCAGGGGCAGTGAGATGGTGCCTGGTCTCTGCCTGTTGCTATGTGTGGAAGTGTGGGAATGCTCTGATCCCAGGGCTAACTCTGTCTCCTGGTGGCAGCTTCTGGTATGGCAGCTATGATCCTCTAGAGGTTGTACTGTCGGCTGCTGCTACCCTTTCTTTCTTTCTTTCTTTCTTTCTTATTGCCTTTATTAGCATGACAAGAGAAAGTTGTGTTGCTACCAAAGTATTCAGTGTAAACTCAGAGTAAATAGTGTTTTTAGATATAAAAAGGATTGTACATTGCAGCTAAATACATTACTGTTATCATTGTAATACTTCTACAGAGAACATACATGTATACAGTGGTTTACAAGCATGAAATTATGTATCATCTGTGATATGCTGTCATATAATGAAGTGATTATGTGTGACTCTTAATGGGAGGTATCTCATTTTAGTATCTCTTTAGTGCAACTTTAGCTTTTTCCATGACTTGCATTTTCTACCTATCCCTGCAATTTTACTGCCAAAAACTATAACTCTGCAAATTGCACACACCACAAAATCAAGCACTTTTGGTCACATTAATCACAAAAAAACTGCAAAATCGTGTAGGGATTGATAAACGGGAAGTGTTTGAAGACCGGGGAGATTGTTAAACGGGGTATATTGTACTCCTCTCATGGTGTAGTGCCTTTCTCTCTCTCTCTCTCTCTATGGTCAGGTGAAGAGTGTGAACCTGTCTGAGGGAGAGCAGCTGTCTATCAGAGGCGTAGATGAGAGCGGCGCCTTGCTAGTCCTGGCAAACCAGACCCTGCTGGTTGAAGGCCAGGTGATTCGCAGCCCCACCAACACCCTGTCAGTCTACTACCGCTCTGCTCCGGAGGGAAGCATGGGTATCTTCCAGCTACACTATCAGAGTGAGTCTGCACACACACACACACATACAGATGCACACACTCACGCGCTGCTTCACATATGCTTATACATACATATAAACAGACCGTACAAATTTGATACATTTGGATCCTTCATTAGGGCCTAAGGGGCTTGTATCTGCTCGTTGGATAATCAGAAATCTTCTCATATAAACACTTAGCACGGTGATTGGATCTGTCGTTTGAATTAGCTGATTAGAGCTCTGATTAATTGGCTCTCATTAGGAGGCTGAGAATATGGGAGTGTGTGTGTGTGTGTGTGTGTGTGTGCGTGTGTGTGTGCGTGTGTGTGTGTGTGTGTGTGTTTGTGTATGTGTGTGTGGCTGTGCTTGGCCTTAGTGGATGAGACAGGGATTGGAGAGGAGGGAGCATCACAGTGTAAGAACCACATGGGCTGAGGCAGGTAGAGTAGAATAAAATAAAATAAAATACAAAAATAAAACACAAAAATAAAACACAAAATAAAACACTAAAATAAAATAAAATAAAATAAAATAAAATAAAATAAATTAGAGAATAACAGGACATAATATTTTTTTTTATAGATTTGCTTTCATGTGATGGCTTTCATCCTATTATTTTTACTATTATTATACCTTCTATTCTTAGCAGTAGTACTAGTAGCAGTAGCAGTAGTACTAGTACTAGTAGTAGAGTAGTAATTCTTATTTGTTCAGCTTATGATATTTGGCCCCACTAAGTTTCTCTGCACTTGTTCTGTCTGTAGTTTTCAGACTGAGCTGTGCTCTGCCAAGGAGGCCTCACTTTGGGGAGGTGTCGGTGCTGGACCTGCTGCCGGGAGGCACTGCCCGCTTCCACTGCCACATGGGCTACCACCTGCAGGGGGAACCGCTGCTCACCTGCCTCAACGCCTCGCTGCCAGTGTGGAGTGGAAAGGAGCCCAGCTGCAGGGGTGAGCATTAGTTTTACGTGCTACCAGTTAACTTCACACTGGAAGAAGCTGAACTACAGCAAATAAAGCAACCCTCATGAGAAATATAGTTTTTAACTAAAGTTACTTTATAAATTATTTCAAACTGCTTTTTAAATATGATCCTTTCTGCAAAAACATCTGCAATGTGATATCATACAAAATCACATGACTGCACATGAGAGATACCACTGACTAGCATGTTAACATTGTATTTGAGTTGAAATAAAGCGCCAGGTTCACTGTGTAGTCTGCAATCTTAGGATGAAAAAAAACGCAACTTTTTTATTTTCTTTTATAGCCAAAAATAATTGGTTGCAGTCATGCCTCAAAATGACAAGAAGGTAATACTAAAACATCTGTCCAAGTTTGAATTTAGTTGAACTTCTGCTAAGCTACCAGCTGAATCACGTGTAGTGAAAATACTCCCCAACACTGAGAGTAACACACACTTTTCTCACCTAAAGCAAACAGAAGGATGGACTATTGTAATAGAGAGTGTTACATACCTGAATTGAATTGAATTGAATTTAATTTAATTGAATTTAATTGAATTGTGTGTTGTGCTACTTTTAATGGTGATAAAATAAATAAATGAATTTCACCTACAGACGGTCTTCCTCAGGCTGTTGAGACCTTGTGTTCCTGAAATGTGTTTTTGTGTTTGTTTGACATGTGTTATAACTAAGAGACTCTCTGTGAACCTGTTGAGTCACAGCGTGCATCACACTTTAGCATGGTGTTGCAGTATTTACTTCAATGTTGCACGCAGCAAAGACGCTCCCTTTTGTATCCGTTTGTATTCCAGGGAATACAAAAGCAGTTTTTGACTGCTTTTGAAAAAACACACAAACCTACTATTGTTTTCACAGCATGTATATAGCAGCCTAGTGTCTTTTATTTTGACATCACTGTGTATTTTTGATCAAATATACCCGTTGATGGGCTGGTCCTCCTTCCTGTAGCTCTCTGTGGGGGTTCAGTGAGGAACGCCACAGTAGGGAGGGTGCTGTCTCCCTCTCCCCACCACGGGCCTAACGCCACCCAGGACCGCTCCTGTTCCTGGTCCCTGGAGGCACCCAAGGGCCAGCGGCTGCATCTTCACCTGGAGAGACTGGCCTTGGGACCTACTGACAGGTATGTGTGTGTGTGTGTGTGTGTGTTCTGTCATGCAACGTTCCCTCTAAACCACTGCAGCAGGTGATACCAGCTTCAACCAGGCAAAACAGTGAAACCAGCTGCTGTAGTGGTTGGTTGCACTGAAAACATGCACACACCCTTTGCTACAGGACTTAAAGGGAACATTGGTGTGTTGGTGGTTCGTGTAGCACACATACAAAAAAACACACGCACGCACGCACACACACCCACACACACTCCTCCCATCCCTGCAGGCTGGTGCTGTGGAGTGGTCTGGACGCTGGCTCTGTGGTGTTGTTCGACTCAGGTCGGGGCAGACAGATACCGTTTGAGGGAGTGATCAGTGAGGGTCCAGCTGTCAGGGTCCAGTTCATCACTGATCAGCCCAACCACAACACAGGCTTCAACATCCGCTACGAAGGTACCGAGATCTACTCACAAATAATGTGTTTCTACGTGTTAAAGTTGCTATGTGTAGCATTTTAACAACAACTACAAATCTTTACCACATTCATTTTTGAGACGTTAAAGGCTAGCAGCTTCTACCTGCCTCTACACTGCACTTTACATTGCATGCCACCAGGTGGGATTTGGCAGGGGGAATCTGTTGGATTGCTTTAAAGCACATAGGGAGATTGCTTTACGGAACGAAACAGGAAGAGGGCGCTGTTCTTCCAGCGGAAATAAAGCTTTTTTCCCCCTTTTTTATTTTCTTTAGTTTCGCACAATGGCAGATGGTGGGAAGTGTGAAAGGCTGATGGAAAAAAACCCATTTCCAACATGTTTATCCTCTTCAGTTCAGACAAAAAGAAAACACGACAGGAAGCAATGGGGTTTATGGGAAATGTGGTCTTAACTTTGAGAAACACTATCAGTAACAACACCGCTGGCATCTTAACCATGGTGTCATTTATTTTAGGGTAATTATACCAAGGTAGCTAACTAATTTGACAATAACACGTCGATGTCTGAAAATGCTACACAGAGCACCTTTAATGAGACACGTTTTACTGTTAGTTCAATGAGACTCGACTGCTGTCCTCTTTCCTGACCCTTTCCTCGTTTCGTCCCGCAGCGTTCGAACGTGGCCACTGCTACGAGCCGCACCTGCAGAATGGAAACTTCAGCACCTCCGACCCGTCCTACGGAGTCGGAGCCGTGGTCCAGTTCAGCTGCGACCCGGGCCACTCCCTAGAGCAAGGCCCACCTGTTATTGAGTGCATCAATGCCAGGGATCCATACTGGAATGACACTGAGCCACTATGCAAAGGTATGAGGGTTACACTGAGGGCAGGAAGCAACTGCTATCCCAGGTATAAGACCCTTGGGACCCAATTTCTGTGTTTCACTCATATCTCTCTTTCCTCCTTCCTCTCTTTTCTTCCCATCCTCCTTATTTGTCCCTCCAGCACAGTGTGGAGGCGACCTGGCTGGTCCAGGAGGGGTGATCCTGTCTCCGAACTGGCCAGAGTGGTATGGAGAGGGAGAGGACTGCAGCTGGAGGATACATGTTGGGGAGGACAAACGGGTGCTGCTTGACGTACAGCTGTGAGGAAAACAACAACAACACACACACACACACACTCACACCCTTTCAAAACCCATTGGACAACGTCAAAAATGCATCATGGTCAAACTAAAAGGCTGTTTCTCTTAATTCCTGGAACGTTTTGGAGATTCCTGCTCAGATATTACAGAAATATTTCAAGGTTAAAATAAAATCCTGTAGACTGTATCTTTAAGATGTGTCTGTGGTGTGATAATAAAAATGTCTCTGGGGCAATAAAAAAGACATGGTAGTGTTTACAGACCGTTAAACACCACGCCTGAAGATGCAAACAGCGTTTAGTCTGTCTCCCACACAGTCGGCCATCAACATGACATCACGCTGAGTCATGTGTCTTGAACTCATGCCTCTGGCTGTACTCTGCTGTCTCTCAATCTTTTCTCCCCTCTTTTTGTTTTTTTTGTTGTTGTCGCCCTAAGACTGAACATCAGCAACAGCGACATGCTGACCATTATCGACGGCGACGAGGTGACCACGCGTATCCTGGGGAAATATTTCGGCGGGAGGAGTCCCTTCAAGCTTTCCTCCACAACCCCGGACCTGACCGTCACCTTCCAGTCCGACCCCGCGGGGCTCGTCTTCGGCAAGGGCGAGGGCTTCATCATCAACTACATGGGTGAGAGGCTCGGGGTGCAGATCGAGGCTAACCCGATTCTAAATCGATACTCCGGGGATAGAGGTGTGCATAAACTGAGAGAAATGGGAAGAAAGATATGAAAGTATGAATGAAATAGGTATGGAAAGGTTAATTTTCATCCAATTTCTTCCATTCATTATTATGTTGCTTTCCTCCTCAAGCTGCCTACACCATTTTTCATCTTCCCATCTCTCTCTTCTCATCTCGCTCCCCCTCGCCTTTTTTTCCCTTTCCCTCTGCCCTTATTCAATCACATCGTATTTGTTTCACTATCTCACGAGGGCCCTTGTCTACACACACACACACACACACACACACACACGCACACACACACAAACAGTTTCCTGAACAGCCGTAGAGACACACACACACATTTTACACAGTAATTTGCAATGCTTTCCAGATCCAACACCTGACACAAATTTGTAATACCATTGAGATATAGTCGGTCCAATTCACACACACACACACACACACTTTCCCACAAGGAGTAAATCAGGTTGACGCAGCATGAATACATAGACTCTTTGATTGTGTGTGTGTGTGCACGAGCATATGTGTGTTTGTGCTTGGAATACGTAACCTAGCGCTCACGTTCGTTCCCCATTCGATCTGCATGGAGGAAGAGAGCCCAGTCGATAGTGAATGAACAACTGATACAGGAACTTACAAATCCCTGTGGACCGTTTACATCGTACAGTGTAATACCATATGCTGCCTGATCAATCAGCAAGTACACACACGCACATGCACGCACACACACACTAGTCTGTTTCTCAAGTCCCAATAGGAGATTCATTTTTCTCCCTAAACTGTAATGGATTTTTTTGCTATCTTTATACAGGGTCAGTTTCATTTAATGTACTGCATTCCCATTAAGACGCTGGTGAATAACGGGGGTCGGAGCCAGAAGGGTGGAACTAGCATTTTGGGCTGAAAATGATATCTATATATCAAAAATCTGCCTATTGATTGGCGCCAAAAGTGGACTAACACCTTTCTGGGTCCAGGTAATGCAGTAAGTCCACTTCTGCCCCTTCAGTACACACAGGGCATCGTGGGAATCTAGGATATCAGCTGTCTAGAGCAGTATGAAATCAGCTTTGGGCCAAGAAGTAATCCCTTTTGATCTAAAGGAGATGTTAAGAGTTGGAGTTTGCCTGGTCCGACACTTGAAAAGCTTCTGTCAATTTACTCACAGCACCATTTTTGGGCCCTGATTTGAGATACAAAACCATATTGTGTCATTATTTATTATTATTATTATTATTATTATTATTATCGTTATTGATTATATTATTATTATTACTGTAATAATAATAATAATATAAAAAGCACAGTCATCTTTAGTCCTGAGTCTAGACTGAAGGGGTTAATAGCAGCCTCAATTACCTTGCATGGTACTTTAGTACATTACATCACATAACAAAAAAACACATTCTCCTTGTAGATAGAAAAGTATTCTGTCAAAATCCAAAATGTTGGGTTATTTATTTTGTCTACCTCTTGTTCCCAGGTAAATACTGTGAAAGAGAAAATGCTTTAAGTTTCCTTTCAGGCTGAAGGAAGCAGGGTAGACCTGCACGCTAGTAATGGTACCATTATAATCAAACTCTTTTGATTTCTCTGCTCTGTGAAAACAGAGGTGTCCCGTAACGACTCCTGTTCCGACCTGCCGGAGATCCAGAACGGCTGGAAGACAACGTCCCACACTGCACTGGTGCGAGGGGCACGCATCACCTACCAGTGTGACCCTGGTTATGACCTGGTGGGACGCGAGACCCTGACCTGTCAGTTGGACCTCTCCTGGAGCACACAGCCTCCCTTCTGTGAAAAGAGTGAGTTCCAGTCCAGTCTACACACTTTTGGCTGTGTGTGTGTGTGTGTGTTATCTTCCCTCTCACACAGTGTACCCCCCCCCGCTCTCTGTCCTCCTGTTTCAGTAATGTACTGCTCGGACCCGGGCCACGTGGAGCACTCCACCAGGTCTCTGTCAGACCCGAAGCTCCTGGTGGGGACGACCATTCAGTACAGCTGCAACCCCG
>CABFOQ010031036.1:0-69394 GCA_900660455.1 Gephyroberyx darwinii
CCCACTGGCCCTGCACGTCCACCACACACACACACACACACACAGAGGTGGGGAGGCATACTCACCCGTCTAGAAAAAGAGTGTGTGTGAGCCTACGTGAGTGTGCGCCCGTCTTTCAAGATTTCCAAAGGTGCAGTTGCAGTTTTTATCATCATTTCTACCAAAGAGTCTCTACTAATCTCTACAAAGCAAACACAAGGATCTCATCCACTGAAGAATGAATGTACAGTTATTGAGCCGTTTCTTATCATCTCAATAGGAAGAACTTCTCATCCACTTCTCCAATAAAAATAGCACGCCTGGCTGCCTCGAACATGTCCCAGCAGTAGCAACGTTCATTTGTCCCATCATTTTTTTTTTGTCACAATATTTGAACGGTAACTGTGAACTTTCAACCAGACCGACTTTCACTCAACAAAAATAAATTGTTAGTTCAAAAGTTCGGGGAATCACTTTATACATCATGATTTGCATGTTTTCAACCCCATTTCTCAAAACACACACACACACACACACATTCCCCAAACACCCACTCAATACATCAGATATTATATGTCAGAGCGAATACAGTAACTATTAAGATATTAGGGAGGCTCTGCTCCTTTAGGTTGATGATAAAGCTGAAGTTAGTTGGTCTGACACTCGTGAGCCCATGTATCTCCATAAAAGACAGTGTGGCTGCAGCGCGGCAGACGGAGCATGAAGTCAGGGTTAGTGTTACTGCAGCAGACATAAATCCACCAGGGGAGAAATCAGGGAATAAATTGCCTGAGACTAGGTTAAGGAGGCACTTAGCCCAGAGCGGTGGAATGGCTATTGTCATGTTAGAAAATCTCTGAAAGGTGTGTGTGTGTGTGTGTGTGTGTGTGGAAATGGGTCAACAGGTGCAAGCGTGATTACTGGGGAGTGAGTGGAGCGTGGGGGGCTGGTACAGATGAAGGTGGCAAGTTTCACATCATTACTTGCAGGTGCAGCACTCCCAAAATACTCACACACACACACACACACTTACACAAAACCCATGTCATCTAAACCTTGTTAATTATCATCCCACAACATCTACTTGATTATATTCCATACTGGTTTTGCTCATTCACTGGGAGTGAATTGAACCATCAATCTCCCAGTCGCTCACACACACATATTTCCAGATCTTCCTACGTGTGTGTGTAAGATGTTTTCGGAGATGGATCTGTCGGATGGGGAGTGGAGACGCGGCTATCTGTGTGTTGTTTCCGATAAGGCGGAAAAGATTTGTAACGGTTGTGCTGGTCCTGTATTTGTGTGTGCGTCTATCTGCCTCTCTAACTCTGACCTCTTCTCCACAAAGCAAGTAGGAGGAAGAAAAGAGTGGCCTTGAAAGCGAGAGAGCGAGGGGGGGGGGGTCAGACGTAGAGTAAGAGGCAGTGAGAGAAGGAGCCTGTTGTCTCTGAATTGCTCATTTCCTCTCCTCCACCTCTCCTGTCATTCTCTCTCACTCTCTTTGTCAGACGCTCACTCCCTAAATTTCTCCAGTGGCCACGGTGGCCTTGGGTGTAAATAACTATAAAATAAGTGAGGGATGGAGGGGAGTGGAGGAGAGTGGCTGAGCAAGGGGAGAAATAAGAGGTGAACTTGAGGTGCACTCTTAAAATGTCTTGATGCATCGGATATACTGTACGGAAAAGGAAAAGGCCTACCAACTTCATACTGATGAGACCAGCACGTGTTTACAGGCTGGACTGGGAACGTGACTATTGACTCAAGCACACTGCAAAACAACATGTACTCATCTATGGTTTGCTTTGTTTTGACGGTAGGTGTGTGTGTGTATCAGAAAGCAGATATGTTTTAGCTTAAAAATAGCATTCACTTTATTAAAATACAATAGAGAGGACTGACAGAGTAAAAAACATTGTATTTTTTCATCAGGTCATCAAATGTCTACAGCAGGGAGAGCAACTCCCCTTCATGGGTTTGTGATCAGCTCCAACACACCAGCGCGTCCTCTCCTCCAGGCTGTTGGTGATCTGCCACGCTGCCTGTCTCGGTGCCCCCCTCCTGCCCTCTGGGTGACATGATAAGCAGCAGCCTCATTAGTCTTTTTAATTGGTCCAGAATAGTTGTAGCGGGCCGGTCGGTGGTCAGATGCTGGACCCTGCCTGGCCCGGTGCCAGACTAAAGTAAACGGACCCAATGGAAACACTGTACAGGCCCAACCAACAGATCACAGAGTGCAACACCAAACCCAATGTTGAAGTGTAACACTAAAGGCTGAGCCGTAGTCCATTGACAGCTGTTTTGACAGATTAAACTGTAATACCTTTCAAAATGCTCCTCCATGACGTTTCCCAGACCCAATTTCTGTACAAAGCAGCTTTGTTAGATTTTCAAAATCACACAAGGAAACAGCAGTTATATATTTTTATCACATATATTCACACATATATATATACATATATATATATATATGTATATTTACCCCTTTCAGATGACGGCTTGTTGGTCTTATACCCCCAAATCCACTGGCCTCTCTACTGTTGTATACTTCTTATACTTCATCAGTTGTTCATAAGATGATGGCAAAACAGAACTTTTGGTGATGCTCTTATAGGGCGTTTGACACACACACACACACACACACATACGTATATATATATATTTGTAAATGTGTATATATTAGAATACATATTTTGTTTTGCTTTGTTTTTATTTCCAATACACAAAACTGGATGCCTGGAATGTATTATTAATGTATTATTAATGTATTATTGTGTTTGACTGTGTATATAAGTACTGCACACATAAACCTACATGTACTTATGTGTGTGTTAGTGTGTGCACAAACATGCATGTATGAATTGGAAAACTGCAATGAGTGTGTGTGCGCCGCGGCGTCTATAGCTTGTGGGGAATCCATCAAGGCTTATCATTATAAGTAAACACGACAGAGTGGACAAAACGTCTTGTGCGCCGCCAGACCTACTATCTAACCGCAGGCCATATCTGTGATGATGGACTGATGTGGCGCTGGCTTGGACTAACCAGCGTCTCCGTGTGGGAGTGGGAGTATATGAGCGCACACAGCCACATACACACAAGCGCACACTCACACACATCAAAAGGCATACACATGTAGACACTCAGACACAGTGAGCACACACTCATGTTACCTTTAACTCTCGACCTTATATCAGGCCTCTCGAAGGAATATTACCTTTACAGTACATGAAGAGATGACTTATCGCACCATCATAAATAAGAAGGCACAGCCATAATTCATATATTCTCGGAGGGAATTTATGACTGTTATTTATTGGCCAGTGTTTGCTGTGGTTAGTAGTTTTACCCATGAGTTGAACAGGGACTGAACTTTTTCCTCTGAAAAGTGTTCATTACTGTACAGGACAAGCCCCTTTTTATGGCAGATGAGATCAGAGGATAGGTAGGGAGTGCTGAGGGAGAGGTATTAGTAAGGTTAGCTAATAGTTCATGATCTGGACTCATTACTTCGGTTTCTCTGAGTGTCCTAGCATGCTAGCATGAACTGCAGCATGTCCAGTCTGGTTACCAAAAGTAAGAAAATGATTTGGGACATCTGAGAAAAGCGAAATGATAGACTCATAATACATCTCCATGCAGCAGGATCTTTAGAGGGTTTTTTTTGCATTTGCCCAAGGTGAGGTTTCTATATGTATGTATGTGTGTGTGCATGTGTGTGTTGAGGTCAGCCTGTGTGTCCCTCTACTTGTTACAACACCACTGATAAGCAGGGTAAACAGCCATGCACTGTTTGCTCCCCTAGCATGGTCATGTGATCAAAAAAAACACTGATGAGTGTGTGTGTGTGTGTGTTTGGGGGATGGTATGGCGTGAAAGACTGTCACTGTCACTGCATGCACATGCATTAGTGAACTGGCGTATTATATTGTGCTTATGCCCATCTGTTACCTTCCTCAAGGTGTGGCTCCTGCACTGCATAACGTCTGGGACATTAGGTTGAAGAACTAAAACCTGAAATTGATAACCTTTTGTCTGCTGTTCAGTTCCTGGGTCAAAGGTCATGGGCTGCAGTGCCTCAGCTGATTGGCAGATTGACAGTGGGTGTAGTGGCGCTGGATGGTATACAGTATGGGGCTGTATCTGTGGGTTCTTGGTATTTACTCTATCTTGGGGCGTCTCCCCAGACATCAGGCCATCACTTTCATTCCTCTCTCTCACTCTCTGGCCAGCACAACTTTTGAGGGTGTTTGAATTTATGTGTGTGTTGAGGGAATATGTGTGTGTGTGTGTGTGTGTGTATGTGCACGTGCATGTGGGGGGTCATTAACCTCATGGTAACCTAGGAGGCCCCTCCTTCAGTCAGTCTGGACTCTCCTAGACCACCAATGGAGAGACAAGTATCTCCGGCCACAACCACAGAGCACTACGGCCCACAGAGCTGAACACTAACCGTTACACTTTGTGGTCCATCACATGAAACTATAGAGTCATTGAGTAACATCAATTTTAAGTTCTGACTCCTACAGGAAACCACAGACCAGTGTGGCCATTCAGTGCAATAGTTCCCAGAAAGCTTAAACACAGCCACGTCATTGCTCTCTACCCCACTAGGTACTCCGTATTATGATAAACCCACATTAGTCATATCTGATTTCTCATCCAACCCGAATGCATTTTACCCTTGGCCTTTTTTCGTCTTTGACTTTTCTCCCTCATTCTGTGCCACAATGTTTCTCTCTCCCTCTCCTTTTTGCTCCCTCCCTCCCAGTGTCAACCTCTTCAACACAAAGCTTGTAAATCTGTCAGAGTTGGATGTTTAAGGTTGGTAAGTGGGACCCTCAAGCCTAAAGGAGAAACTCTGGCAATAAACAGTTGCTGTCATTAGCCCCATTAATAACCAGCCCACCTCAGGGATTTATTTTCCTAATTGGCTTATTGCACAACATGCTGTCAGCATTCTTTAGTCTTCTCGTAAACATAAAGATAAAAAAATGGTTTGATGGAAAGATATCAAAAATATAACAACATTTTTAATGTTTTAGTGTTTGGTTCATTATAATGAATTATGACTCCCGGATTTCCTATCAATTATCATTTGTGTGACATATCCCTTTTCCGTGTTTAGGTTTTGCAGCTTCTTACTGCCACAATGTACTTGAAGCTATCAGTGGTCGTAGTCTAAGCTGGGAGTGTATGACGTCTGAGCAAAAACTTTTCCAAGGCCTGCCCTGGGTCAGACCTTTGTGACTACAACAATAATTTGTGTTTAACAATATTAGTCAGACACCGAATTTATTTCCACTGTGTTAGCAGAGCAATGCAGTGAACAGGTTGAAAAGGCGTCGAGCTGCTTTTCTTCAAGACTTGATAATAAAATGTAAAAAAAAAACAAAGATGTTATTGACATATCAGTCCTCTCTACTGCACATTATGAAATATATACTGCATATTATTATTTCTTTCACACATAAACACATATGCTTTCTATAGATACATACACACACACACATACATACACACACACACACACACACACATAGATACACAAAGTCCTAAAAAGATGCTTCATCTGCCCTTTTGTCTCTCTGGTTTTCCTTACTCAACCCTGCTCCTCTTCTGCAACATAAATTCCATTGTGTGTGTGTGTGTGTGTGTGTGTGTGTGGCTTTGATCTCATACTGTATTCCCCTGTAGCAGGAATCTTAAAACAAAAAAACAGCCTCTGTAATGGTACCAAGCTGTTTGTGGGCCCTGACGGGATAGTACTGTAAAAAATCTAATATCTGAACTGAGACTAGCTGTACACCGATCTTATATGACCCTGCAGTAGAAAAGCTAGAGATGCAGAAGCCAGGGAAACTACAGGAGTGATGGCCCTCGGCTATTGAACTGTACTGTATGAGAGCCACATCTTGAAAACATTACTCTGGAAAGAGTCAAAAGTTTACCGGAGCTCATCCTTGCCTTTTTAGTACTGTTCGCTTACAATTGTGCCAGACTACGCTGCTATGTCTGCCTCTTCTGGTTCTTTTTTTCTCCCTCCACCTTTGCAGAGCTACTGCCACCCTCAAGCCTCCGGAAAGGAAAAGCAGAAAGTCAGGGAGCAAAAGAAGGTGAGTGAAAAACAGGGACAAATTTGATATTAAGAGTGATATTTAGTCAAGGGGTCAATGTTGGGAGTGACCAGTTGTCCCGGTGGTGAGGTTTAAATGGAAGTTTCAGTGGGGGTAACCCATGACGGGGAACGATGCTACCCAGAGCCATGGGGTTCCTGCCAACACAAACCCCACTCCCAACCAACAGTCCCCCACAATCCCTTGCTCCGGCCAGGGGGGTGAGAGTCTGAGTGGGTTGGAGGAGGGACACACCGGCGCCATGGCGATTCCTAAGACAACTTATCTCCTCTCTCTCAGTGATAGTGCTGTCAAAATAACTGCCAAGATACATAGCCAGCCAGGAACTGGTTAATATGTGTGCTGGCCAATCATCAGGCCTGCTGTCTGGGTTTCTGTCTCTCCCCACCTTAAAGGGCTCTCTGGGACCCAGGTTCCACAAACACACATTATCTCTGTCTCATAGGCCCACTCTCTCTCTCTCTCTCTCTGGCTGGCCTAAGCCTGTTGCTTACCCCCTTTCTCTCTCTTTCTCTCTTCAATTCAATTTCAGTTCAAGTAAGCTTCATTGGCATGAATGGAAGAGAGACAATATTGCTGCAGCATTTCAGTACATTGCATAAAAGTAAAACATTCAAATCAAATTACAAAATTTAGGTATTATACACAATTTTCTCTCCCTATCGCCCCCTCTCAGTGTGCATTTCTGCACTGATATGGAAGTCAGACATTTCAGTAATGCAATAGAGACTGTTTGGGATGTTGATTGTCTTGATCCTTTTCTTTTTCCTGTTTTCCCCAAAACAAGTGTCATCCAGCTCAAACAAAAAAGTTACAGAATTCTGTGGTGCAGGCTGCAAAAAAAACTGCATGCATTTTGATTTCCTTGTAAAGCCACGCTGCTTGTTCGCACAATGAGATGAGAGAGGTGGTTAAATACTCATTCCCCCTTACACATTCTGCAGACCTTGTTATGCCATTCGCTGTGAGAGGGCGCCATCTAGCAGCACAATTGACGAATAGCACAACAGGTGGATGGTGGCAAAGTCAAGGGAGCAGTATTGGTGAATATCAGACAGTGCCTTGTTGTGAGTATTTAGTGGGGAAGTGTATAAAAGTGTATATAAGAAAGAATATGATAAAGAAAGTGATTCATGTGAAACCGCTCTAATCTACAGGTTATCCGTATAGACAATAACACACTATTGTATTAAAAAACAAACGATACGAACAATAATTAATAATAACAATATTCTTCCGCCAAGCAATATAGTTCTTCTACAGTAGCACGTATACACACATAACTATCAGTATACATCATTAGCGGTGTGCGTTCGTGGAGTATTTTCTAGTTACGCTAGTTTCCAACATTACAACACACCTGAAGACCGGAACCCCGTGTGCTAATCTAGATATTAATGATTAAAAGATGAGTTCCCTGACCGGGAATCGAACCCGGGCCGCGGCGGTGAGAGCGCCGAATCCTAACCACTAGACCACCAGGGATTGGTGGTTGTATATATTCGTTTCCAGGTATAACAGACTGTGGTTAGTGATATTACATGTCTTTATATATACTATTTTATCACAAAGTTGGCCATAAACTACTAACAATGAAATCATTCAGTAATCAAGTACCGTGCGAATAATGACAAAAACAAGCAAATATAGCTTATTGGCTAGCTAACGCTGTTTAGATTGCACACGACGCGAGAGGGCGCAGTGGAAGCTTTATTTGGACGTTAATTTAATGGGTTCAGGATGCACGCAAGGTATGTTGGCAATTTTTACTTGTCCTTATCCCGACTTCAGCATCAATATGCATCTTTGTATCGTCGTTTACTTGAGGTCGCATTTGCACGAAACAGAGAGCCTTATTTTAAGAGTAAGTGCTAGTGGTTGAATGGTGGGGAAATTGTCGCACCATCACCACCAGGTTGCTATTGTGTTACTGTAAACAATGTGGCTAGCTAGCTAGCATCCACTGCCAGTCAACTGGTAGACTGGACCTTGTTCCTGCTGCGTGTGTTTGCTTCGACCTCGCAGTAGCTAGTAGTAGGGATATTTGTTATATTTGCGAGAAGGGACGAGACGGGAGGGAGAAGTTTTGCGTCCTCGTGTTCAGGGCATTCCCACTGAGGAAGCTGCTGCAAACTGAAGAATGTAGGTGGGGTAACGTTGCTGCATTTTGGCCTCTTAGCACCACGGTTAGCCATCTGCCTGCTAACGCTCATTGTCGTCAGTAACGTTAACTAACATGCTGATAGATATACTGCTGTCTAAATTATCTATCCTTAACCAAGGTGAGGGAATTGCTTGTTAAATAAACCCCGTCTTCCCCTAAGCCTAACGATTAGTAGCGAGTTCGTGTAACCAAGATGGTTGAATGTTTACATCGGATGAATGCCGATTCTGATGCTGGCAATGTAAGAAATACTGTTGTGATGTAGCACAATCAGACAAAACCGATATTTGCTATGTTCTTTTGTGGTAAATACGTGCAGATATGTTTCTCCTCTGCAGCAGACTGGGGTATTTTCTCTTTGTTGACATTCTCATCTGGGATGCTTTCATCGCCCTCCACTTAAGCTGATGACCAGAGGCTTCACCATCAATCATTGCACTCTTATGGTCTAACAGTCTGGTGACGCACCCGGTTAGCCTGCTAATCCCTTGCTTCTCTGCTCCTCCTGCAGGATAAGAAAGAGGTGTGAGAGCACAGTGTGAGAGGAGAGGTGATCTTCTCAAAGTAGTATCTGCTGGTTTGGATACACGGAGTGAGTGTAGGTGTCCTTGATTGCGTGCAGCTTTAGAGCCCTGGCCTGATGGAAAAGAGAGAGAGGAAGCCAGGCTATTTTGCCAGGTAAGGGATTTTGTTTGTTTGTTTGTTTGTTTGTGCGTGCGTGCATGAATGAGTGTGTTGGTGTTTTGAATTTGTCTCTACAACCACGAATGGATGTGTGTGTTTGCAGCCAATTCCAATCCGGCATGCATGGTAATTTGGTGCTGTGATGTTCTTGTCAAGGTGTATTTAGTGATTAATCATTCTTTACATTTTGAGTCATGGACTAGTACTCTTAAGCCATCTGCTTCTGTTGGGCTGCACATCCACCCGGCACAGATGCAATGGCAGTCATGCATTAGAGGTCTCACATACACTTGGCAACTGGGATGGTGTTCACTTTCAAATTGGATTTTGGCATCATAGTGAAACATGATAGGGGGGACGGTGTGCAAAGAGGCTGGTTACAGCTACAGAGCGTAGAGTAACAAGACATTGGATGATGATGAACAAAGAGCAGCATCCTCTCTGTCTCTCTCTCTCTCACTCTCTCTCACACACACATCCACACAAAAGAAGAGTGCTGTAAAATTGTCTGATTAAATCTAAACCCAACACTGCTTGGTTTGAAGCTCAATGCTAGAGGTCTCTATAACTCCTACATGTGGTCACTTTTGAATGCTTTGGAAATATATAAACATGGACTAGGACATCGCTCTGTGATGGCCTGTGTTGCATTAACAGTACATCACAGCATCTGACACACATAAATTGTTAGATTTGGTCACTGAAAATGGCTAAACAATTTCTCACCTAAAAATCAAGGCAACAAACTAGGTAGCTAGCTGACTCAGTCAAGTCTTACCCCTGCCAAATCAGGTGAAATGTGGATAAGCAAGTGCTAGATGGTTAGTGTGATGCTAATATCAAAGCTTTTGAAAATGGACTTGTGATGGATCTTCTGAGATCTTGCCTAATGGGCTTTATAGTTCTTGATTATGGCTCACTTTACCTAATTAGGCTTTTCAGACCAGGCCATCAAACCTCTTATTTGTTGATTTGATAGGCATATGTTTGTAAGAATTGCTGAAAAGAAATGACTTTATAAAGATATTACATTGTCCACCCACTCTCTAATTTAGAGTACGCTGTAAATTACATTTTAATGGGATGCAGGCTTCCAGGTGGGTTAGGGACAATGTCTTGCGGTAGCGAGTGGAAGCAGCAAGCAAACCTGTGGGAGTGAGTGGCAAACAAGCAGCTGAAGGGTACAGGATGCATAAATGAAACCCAAGCAGACTACTAAAGACCAACAGCTCACCATAGTGTGCATGGACGGACTGGAGAGAGTGAACATGTCAGGAAGGAAAAGAAAACCTTATCTCGGACCAAACACAGCTACTGTTACGATATGTTACTCTCCTGCCATACACTTCCTCCCTTCCTGATCACACATAGTGCAAAGTTCATTCTGACACACAGAGAGAACACATGCATTGACTGGCATTAAATACCACATCTAAAATCCAATAATGGCCCACCAAGTGTCTTGTTTTTTTTAAGCACATACCCTGGATTTTTATTTTTAGCACTGGTGCGGCTGAAGCACTAAAGATCCAAGTTCTGTAAGGGGAATAGGAGGGTGTTTGGTGCACTTATTTTGCCTTCTCTATGGCTGTGCTGGGAACGGATACACTGGCTTTGTTCCAAACGAAGCGTTGGAGGTAGGAGAACAAGGGAGAAAGAGAGATTGGGTGACCAAAGGAAATCTTTGAATTCCACTGCTGGAAATGTCCCAGAATGAACCAGCAGTGTTGTTTGGTATGCGGCTGCAGATTTCCGAGTTCTCTACCAGATGTGGCCTGCATCAGTTAAAGAGTGACTTGAGGCTATGGGAAAGGAGCTGAGCTGTGTCTGTCTGCAGCCTTATCGACCCACTTTTGCCATTCCATTAAGGGGCTTGCACACTTAAGATGTTTCTCTCTTACTTTTTCTTTATTCCTCCTTTGCCCAAGGCTGTCTAGGCCTAACACTACCTCTACCACTCTTAAGCATATGATTAATCAATTAAGTCTAATCTTTTCTTCTCATATCCACACTTAAGCCTAGGCTTCAGTGGGTCTCATAGACCTTGCAATATCCCTAAGTGCACCAATAACCTGTGGATCCACTGCACTGTGCCACTTTGGCTCAGTTTGCTGCAGCGTCCCCCCTTAATGAACACTGACAGGGTCTGGAGACGCCATTACATCATTCCCTCATTCCCTCATTCCCTCACCCATCAATGATTAAAGAGGGGAAAAGGACACAGCAACACAGACACAGCTGAAGGAGTAAAGTCAAGAGAGAACAAAGTTAACACAAATTTTAGTTCTTCCCCAAACCCAAACTTGAATGATTTATTGTTTTGTACTTGCAAATCGTTTTGTCAAGCTTGATACATGAATGACTGATTGCTTTTGTAGATAGGGTGCACAGCTGGGATTAATTCACTTTCAACAAATTCAAGAACAAACAGGAAGTTTCAGGGAACAATACAGGAATATTTTCCTTAAATCAAAACCTGGAAATCATTTGAGCTATATACAGGATTGATGAGAGAGTTATCTAGGGATAAGGCCACACAAATGTAATTAACTGTTGAATGGATGCCCCGTGTCACTTTTTCTAAAAAAAAAAAAAAAAATTCTAGGACAGCACCAAAAAACGATGCATCAACAATTATCTTTTTTTATTTTTAGAAAAAGGGACGCGGGGCATCCATTCAACACTTAATCACATTTGTGTGGCCTAAGTTAATAACAAATTTGATGGAATGGCCATGCCACAGTCCTGTCCTTTTTGTTCAGCGTACTTGAGTACTTCTCTCGTATCCTGCCAGGCTGAAGAGGCGGAGACAGCTCAAGCAGAGCCAATCAGAGAAGAATGTGAATGAGCAGAATCCAGCTAATTCGTCTTTGAAGTCGTCCATCATCTCCAATCCAGACATCCCAAATGCCACTGATCCCAAGGACAAGACTGCAAAGGCAGACCTACAGAGAATAACAGAAAAGCCACCTGCAGGCTCAGGTAACACCTGCACCATAAACTCCCGTAAAACACTTGCAGCACACGTTACATCATAAACCTAAAGATTTTGTAGCCTGCTGCTGTTTTCAGAAAATTTTGCTTGTTGTTTGGATAAAAGAGGCTTCACTGTGAATTCAAACAACTCAGGAGTAGAGGTCCCCTGGAAAATGAAACATTTGTAAACTGTATTGAAATTCTACACCAAAGCAAGTATGCACATGCGTTCTTAAATGCTAATCGCTAAATTCAACCAACATGCCTCCAAATTAGTTTCTTGCTCATTGTCTTCTATCTATGAGATGTTTGAGCTTTCGCATTATTTCTTGCTAGCAGGTGTTAGTGGGTTTGGTTGTAGCGTGAATCGACTTCCCGTCAGCCGACCCCATATTGACAATGTTAATGGACTGCTGTCACCTGGACTTAGGGTCAGCCAGCTGTGTAAACTCGGCAGTATGTGTTTTTAATAAGACCTCACCGTTCCTGCTAATCCATCAAATCAAACGTGGTGTAATAATGCTGCTCCAAATAGACAGTTACTGCTGTCTTTCCATTGTAGTTATGATGCATAACAGCCAGACAAACAACATTCAGCTAACATGTAAGATGGTGTAAGTGATCTTAGCCTGCTGTGCTACACAGCACTGGGAGACTACTGCTATATGATTGGTTTTCTTGTGATTAAAAACTGAAGTGCAAACAGCCGAGGTCTTCCATTAAGATGAACAGTACAGTAAAGTGCACACACAGCAGTCTAACACTTAGTCATGCTTCCCATGGCAGAGGCAGCGTTGTCATGAAGCAGTTAGGGAGTGGTGTACTAATAACCTCTGTGTTCTTGGCAAGAAGAAAATGCTGACTAGGGACCTTAAATACTACAACGGTCAAATTGTGTATTTGAGATAACTGCTTCAGCATGTGTGAGGTTGTGTTTTAAGTCATGGTAATGACAGGGCGCTACAAGAGTCAAGATGCAACTAACTACAGGCTATTGAGCTTGTCCTGTCCTCTCTGTTGATTAATCAGATGTACGCCTTTGACCTTTTATAAATTTGGCTCAACTAATTCAATATATTTTTAACTGTATAGTAACTTACAATTACTGTGGGTTGCTATATCAATCAGAAACTGTGGGATGGGGAGAATGGAAGAACTTCATCATCCCTACAGCGTGTGCTATCAGTAGGGTATTAATTGTGTTTGTGCATGAAATAATTTCTCTCCTTATGAGAGGATTGTCACTCGGCTGCTCTCGGGAAATTTCTAATCATGCTCAGATCGCAAAAGCTTTCTCTCTGAATTTCTCTCTCTCTCTCTCTCTCTCTCTCTCTCTCTCTCTCTCTCAGATGATGGCTGCAAAAGTAAGACTCAGGCAAAGAGGGAGAAGAGGAGGCCCCCAGGAACAGTGGAGTTCATTGTGAGTAAAACTACAGTGATGTTCCCCTGTCACACTGTAACTCCTACACTGGCTGCTGACTCACCCAGAATATGGAGAAAAGGTGTGGATGAGAGATCTAGTCAGCGCATCAAACAGTGTTTTGCCCTGTATGCCTTAAAAATGTGTAGGGACAGCAATCACAACGCAGATTTCCTGTTACAGGTCGGACCCAATGATACCCTCAACAGCATTGCACTGAAGTTCAACATCACCCCAAACAAACTGGTCCAACTGAACAAGCTCTTCTCCCGCAGCATCTATCCTGGTCAGGTGAGAGCTTGGCCAGTGCCACGCCCCGCAGCTTCACTCTTTCCGTCATCGCTCTGATTGGCTGACGTGCTTGTCCTTCACCCTTGCAGAAACTGTTTGTCCCTGATGTGAGCCAGTCAGAGTCAGACTCGAAGTCGAGTTCGTCTGATTCTGCCTTCACAAATGGTCTATCTGAAGATGCATCACATGTAAGCAATAATATGTTTTCATTACGTTGTATATACAGCATGGTGCATTATCATTAAGGTTAGCCATGAGAATATGGAAAGCACTAATATGTGTCTGTGTCCTCACTATTATCTTTTTGTTGCAGTGGTTGATGGGAGTAATTTTTGGTTTTGATTTCATGCTTGTCAATGTTTTTGTCCTGATTTGGTTCTAGCAAAGATATAGCTTTAAAATGTTTTTTAAAAAACAAAACATTAATTCTCCGCATCGGCTCTATTCTTGTTTTTGTTTGGGGAGTAATGTGGTGGATAAATGATGCGTTACTTTAGACAGCTTCATAGCAAGGTACACTAAAGACAAGACATAATAAACAAAGACATAATGATGATGAGTCCTCTGATCCGGCCTCCTAACGTCCTTCAGGATGCCGCTCCGAACAGGTCAGCAAAGCCCATACGGCGTGAGCTCTCCCCGACCTCGGAGGATGAGAGCCCAGCAACGGTTAAGTTCATCAAGATGAGCTGCAAATACTTCACTGATGGCATGGTGAGAAGCCACAGACTCTGCCCTTCTATAATATGGCAATGTCATGTCATCCTTTAAAATGCAGGCTCCTGATTGAGGTATCTCGCAATTACCACCTGCAGCTTATTGATTTTTGACATTGAAACGGCGTCTTTACCCTCCCAGGCTTCGGTGTCTCTACATGTGTTATTTTGATCTCGCAGGGCGTGGTGGGAGGGGTGATGATCGTGACACCCAACAACATCATGTTTGACCCCCACAAGTCAGACCCCCTGGTGATCGAGCATGGCTGTGAGGAGTACGGCCTGATCTGCCCTATGGAGGAGGTCGTCTCCGTGGCACTCTATGATGACGTGTCGCGCATGAAGCTCAAGGATGCCCTACCGTCGTAAGGGCCCATAGCCATCTGTCTTTCCAGTTCCCAACTCACTTCTTGTTCCTCCTTTCAATTCCTATTGCTCTTAGTGTTAACTGCCTATACCAAACCCTTTCGATTTCTGGCACTTCTCCCATTTGCCTTTTTATCATCTTCCTAATCTAAGTGAAACCCCCTTTCAAATTTTAATTTAAGAGTTTTAATTTTTCCATTTCAAGTTGTTGATTTGTGCTCCATTATTCTTGCTATTTTAGATTGGTTTCCTGTTATGCCTCACTTTTGTTCTGTTGTCTTAAGTTACATATCATTCTGGTCATTTATTATTTCTATTTTTTTTTTTTTTTATTATTCCTTTTTCATTTTTCCCCATCTTCATTTGCGGTGCGTCGTGGTATGTGTGGTGCCCCGTGACCCCACAGAGACCTACCCCAGGATCTGTGTCCTGTGTACAGGCCCGGGGAGTGGGAGCAGCTGCCCTCGGAGCGGGACCTCAACCCCTTCAGCCGCTACGAATCGCTGGATCCAAAGCGGCCCATTGTCTTGGACGACATTGACTCTGCGCTCTCAGAAACCGGTAAGACGTCATTCGATTTGCCATGAATTGTGAATCACACTGTTAGCATCAACTATATGGTCCAGGAGGGTAAATGAATAGCTATCATGTCTGGTAACGTTCTCTGGTCTACTAGCCACTACCAGCCAAGATAACTAGCCATTTTTGGAAGTTGTTTGCTATTCTTCATAATGTATTTTACCAATGTATTGACATTTGAGTGTATACTCATTCGCTTGAAGTTAAAAATGTTAGCATGGTTTCCAAATGGCAGTGAGCGCAGAGGGAGAGCAGACAGAAAAGTCTCCGTCGGACGAGGGCTTCACAGAGTTGGAGCCCACCGTCAACGGGAGCACCGAAGAGCGGGAGGGGACGTCATCCAAATCATACAGCACTGTCAGCGGGGATCAGCAGGATCTCCTTGGACGTAGTTACCCAGGTCAGAAATACTCTCAGGATGAGACCAATTCCCATAAAATGTCGATGCTCTGTCAAACAAAGTGGAAGCTGGATGATGACGAGGATGAGGGTGTGGCTCAGAACAGCTCCGTCGAGGATGCGGAGTCACTACAATGTTCCTCAGAGACTGAAAAACAGGGTGACGTGCATGATAGACCTACAAGCCTGGAGGTAATTGAAACCAAAGATATAAATTCTAAAGGGACCGAAGAGTTGGTGAATGGTGTTCGTAATATCATAAGCAGCGCATCAGCAGACCAAAACAGAAAGCTGAGTCTGAAAGAGGCTGCAGAAGTTCATGGGAAATGTAGTCCTCGGGGACAGTGCCCAGTAGTGGAACTGCAGAATGGACCAACAGCAGGGGATGGACTGAGTGAGGAGGAGAGACGGAAGAAGAACTATGAGGCAGAAGTTAAGTCGTGGCTGCTGGAGAGGATGCAGGCTCCAATAGAAGGTAAGACTTATGAACTCATTTTCAACTAGATGTCGAATGTCAGAATTATTTCAGTCAGTGGTGCAAATCAAAACATTAAACTAAGCTAAATCTAACAGAGCTCTCTTCTCCTCCTCTCCTCTTTGTTCCCCATTCTGTGTAGACATGCTTCTCTCGTCAGAGGAGAAGAGTAAAAACCCACCCATGTTCCTATGCTTTAAAGTGGGGAAGCCAATGAGGAAGTCCTTTGCTACCGGGATGACCTCTAGCCCCGCCCACTCGTATGGGGGCCGGGGAAAGCAGCCGGAGTACTGGTTCGCTGTGCCGCAGGAAAGGTGCGTTAACAATTACTACATGGATAAATGAATACAAGTACAATGCCATACCTACCATAGGCATATCATAATGTAGCAGTGCAACCAACATAAACATCCACACACAGCTTTCTGTAGCTCTGATGGTCGTTGCATTGAAACCCTGTATCTATTCTTTAAGGTGTGTGTGGGTCGGTGATGTGTTTCTCCCCTTCTGGATATGTGTGTGTTCCAGGGTGGACCACCTGTATGCGTTTTTCGTCCAGTGGTCTCCTGACGTGTACGGGAAGGAGGCGCGAGAGCAGGGCTTTGTGGTGGTGGAGAAGGATGAGCTGGACATGATTGATAACTTCTTCAGTGATCCTGCATCTTGCAGCTGGGAGGTGAGTTCATGGGTGGGCAGTTTGTCCACAGCCGGTTTTTAAGCTTTGCTCACGTAGAATTAGTTTTCCTTTTCCATTCCAATTAGTTAGAAGTGATGATTTTTCTTTTGAAAGTTTAGGCTTGTCATGCTAAACGTCAGTCTCCTCCCTCTTTTTCCCTTTGCCATTTATTTTATTATACAGAAAGAATGAAGCAAGATAACTAACCATTTTTGGAAGTTGTTTGCTACTCTTTATTTGACTATAATATAAATACTATAAATTGAGGTTTTGCTTCTAGATCATCACCATTGATGAGGCTAAGCGTAGGCAGAGTTTCGGCAGCTGCGAGGGAGACTTGTCTATGGATGCACTGCCCGTACTGAGTGACACCAGTGCTCTACTGCAGGACACACACATTGAGAAGGTAAATCCTACACGTGCTTACTTGCCGCCTCGCCCCAACCACACAATACTCCCCACTTACCGATGAGGAAATGATTCAAGGTTAAAGAAGAGTGAGCCTGCATACACACCGACCGGTCCCCTGCCTTCTAGTCTGACTTTCTCTCTTGCCGTCCAGCTTGTCTGCCGCTTGCCAGCCCGTGTGCAGGGCTACCTCTGGAGACTGGCCTACAGCACTGTGAACCACGGGACCAGCCTCAAGACCCTGTACAGGAACCTGGCAGAAGTGGACAGCCCTGTGCTGTTGGTCATCAAAGACATGGACAACCAGGTATATAGTAGTAGAAGTCATTTGTAATATTGTTAGAAGTGATTTCTTGCTAGAAAGCTCACGAGGTCCCAGTCAGTGAAGGGTAGAGTAGATGGACCACACGTGGGAGAAGTTGTATAGTCCTTGAATGGCTCTGAATGACTGTAGGAAATTGAGGCATCTGATCAAATGAGATTGCTGAATCATCTTCTGTGTACTTTACACTTTGCACGGAGATGAACAATAACTTATACATAACTGCCCATAAAACAATGATCCATTACATTCAGTACACCTGTGTAAAAACAAATTCATGGATACTGAAGAAAACCGTGGCCTTCTTCATTCCTACAAAGACTGTACAGCCTTACCAGCAACACACAGGCGCATGCAGGACACACACACACACACACGATTACTCGTTGCAAGGGAATAGCTATTTCATGTGTAATTGAATCCGACATCTCACTTCTGCCTCTTGCCCTCAGGTGTTTGGGGCGTTCTCTACTCACCCCTTCAGAGTGAGCGAACACTGCTACGGCACAGGAGAGACGTTCCTCTATAGCTTCTGTCCTGAGATCAAGGTTTGTACTATGTTCCTCCTCCGGTTTGGGTATTTAGATGACACTGTGGCGCGGAAGAACTTGTTAGTGTTAAAATAAACTTTTGTTTATCAAATGTCAAATTTGGACATAATTTGCTATTTATTTACAGGTGTACCGCTGGACGGGAGAGAACTCCTACTTTGTGAAAGGCAATACCGATTCTCTGCAGATGGGAGGGGGAGGGTGAGTACATACACCATTGTTTTCCCACAGTCACCCGTTACCACCCAGACAGCTGATTACTCCTCCTTTTTATAGGCGGCAAAAAAAGTTTTTAATACAGGCATTAAAAATGATCTTGTTTTATTGATGCTAGGAGCCTTGTAATAGCACACCAGACAGATCTATCTCCACACTTGGTTTTACAGCTGTGCAAGCCAAAGGAGCCTTGCTAGACGTGCTGATACCAACTTTTCAGAAACGTTACAAGTATCAATCCAAGTACTGCCCAATCGCCTATTGGAAAACACGTACAGGAACAATTGCATCAATTGTGTTTATTCATTTGATCAAATGATGCACTCATCCTTGTATAACCATACTCAAAGAAATACTATAAAATATACTGTATAACATAACGGGTAGCTATGAGAAAGCTAATAAAAATGAAAACTGCTATATTTCCCCCACCTGTACAGTCATCAAGCCTGTTAACATATCAACATGTGACACAGTAGTCACGATAAATGCTGTCCCTCCACCTCCAACCCCAAAATCAACATTTGGCACGGTAAACAATGGAAAGTCTATGATATGTTTGTTATGTATTTCAATGTAGGTTGGATAAAGGGCAGAGGATTTGATCATAGCTTCTTTTTTTCCCCTTGGAAGGGGAAACATCTTGTGATTGTGTGTAAGCAGACAGGCAATACAAACGATGCTTGCATCACAGCCTCAAAGCCCCACGCTCTATGCTTCGCTGCTGGACAGCCTGACTTGCAATACCTTTACCATCACCTAATCTACAGCTTTGTCCAACCTCTCCTTATTCTATCCAACCCCCGACGCTCCTCTCCAGTGGTCAGCTGGGGCTGTGGCTGGATGCAGAGCTGTACCGGGGCACCACCACTAGCTGTGCCACCTTCAACAACCAGCCCCTCTCCGCCCAGCAGGACTTCAACATCCACAGTCTGGAGGTCTGGACCTTCGAGTAGCTCTGCTGGCTTCAGCCACCTCTACATTCACTGTCTGCTCCACAACCCCAAACCTTCAAACCCCTAATCTATATGCACCACTAGGGGACACCCCCAGCTCCCCAAATAACACTAAACATTCTGTGAGACGAGACCGAGAGGATCTTTGCTAGGCCTGTATAGGTTTTATGTTGACTGACTGAGAGGTTAAACTAGCTGAATGAAATGGAATAGGCAGTCTTCTGGATTATTCTCATTTGGAAGGTGTCATCAGTCAGAGATCAATGATCATTGGTGTTTGTTGATGGTCTGAGGCAGATATGTGGGTGAACCTGTTTTGACATGGGTTTTCCTGGCCGGTTTATGTCTGGTTCGTCTTTCCTTGAAAGGTGGAAGCGTGAGGAAATGTAATTGTTCTTGTATGCTCTCACGTCATTAGCTGCCTTAGACATCCCACAATGCCTCCAGTTATCCCAGCATGCAGACTGCCTTACCACCATATGCTTATGAGGAGGGGGAAAGGCAATACGAGGATGTGAAGAGGGCTTCTTTTTGACCCTGTGGCTTTGAGGACCAGAGAGTTCAGCCTGCTGATGTTACTGTTAAGGTAATACAAAAAAAGCTGGCTTAAAGTGTCTGTATAAAAAAGAGGTGCCCAATAATGCTGTAGGTTCATTTACGCAGAACTAATTGTAATTTGTATGATTGGGAATATACAGGAATAGATACTGATGACAATACGGAAACCTTTGGATTGCTGTATCTCTTTCTGAGCATAATGAACTTGTGTAAAAGGAAGAGAAAACTGGGGAGAGGAATCAATGTAGTGCATTTGAGATGTCAGTTTTTAACCAAATCCTCATATTCCCCCAATTAAACCGACATTAAATGCAGGAAATGGAGTAATTGTTTACAACGAGAAGTGTCGTACTTCCCCTGAAGGACGCCTTGTTCTCGTATTTTGAGTCATAGATTGACTGAATGAGACTGTCCCATTGCAGTTCCTGATTACTGTATATTATTTTCATTCCACAACCCCTCACAGTCCAAAACAGCTGGTTAGCCAGGAAGGTAAAGTGCATGGGGAAGGTTTGCAATGACCAAATGTGTTCTTTTGATTTAATATTTTGTGAGCTTATCATATTTTATATATTTTAGAATTTAATTTTTTACATGATTTGTTTTTACAAAGAATGTTCCAGTTTTTAAAATTGTTATACTTTTTACAGAAATATATTTTGCTGAATGTTTGTTTCGTGATTTGACAAGTCAAAAGGTTGATGCATCCCAACAAGCACTAGAAGAGACTGAATTGTTGAATTCATATCTCACCCTGACCAATTCGATCTCTTTGATTTTGATGTGTGGTCATCGTTGTTAGAGGGTTGTTACCAGTATTAATTTCACACAATGTCACATTGCACTGCAGGATTAATCCACAGTTTGTTTATTCTATAAATAGGCTCTGGCCCTATGTAATCAACTTATAGAATTTCTTAAATGTAAAATTGTCACTGAATGTTGTTTGATCACCACTACAATGAGGGAAACTCTGTGCAACTACAAGTCAGCCTCTGCTTTACTTTTAACGGATGGAAAAAGGGACATTCTGTTGGTTTTATTGCACTCTGATGCCATGCCACTAACTAAAAGTTCAGTTTTACTAACATGGAAAAGAAATATATCCTGTGCATCCACATGGACCATACACAGGCTTGTAATGCATGGATATGCAATACTGAAAAATGGCTGACACCATTATATCTGCCGTACCATTCACTAATGCCATTTATCGCTTCATGTGAAAATGAGCTTTCTTCTTAGCTGTTAAGTGTTGTTGGTAACTGTGAATGCTCCTTAAGTATTATTTCTTGTGAATCCAAAACTGCCCTATTCTGTGATATCACCAAGGATCTATTTATTATTGTGTTGTTATTGCTACCACATTTAAACCTAAATAAATGTCAAATATATACATATATAAAATGGCCATTGTTGTTTTGTTATTACCATTGTACATCACTGGGCATCAAGACGTGGCCACGCACAACCCTCTGTTGTAGGCCTCGTTGGTTGGTAGCAAGCACGTCTTGATAGTCTTGGTGGAAGGATTGCTCGTTTGTTCTGTTAGTTACACCAGTCAAACTGAAGTTCAAACGTAAGTTAGTGAAATAGTTACAACGTAGACTTAAGTTGCAACTTAAAACGTACATGCAAGTTACCCCCTAGGAGTAAAGCCGTGGGTGAAATAGACTTTGCCGTGGCGCATCGATTTCATAGGACCTCTAAAGGGACAAAAACAGTTTGATCCCAATTAACGTTAGATCCCTGAACTGAACCAAGCTGCAATGCTAGCTAGCTAACAATAAAATAATTATTTTTACCCTGTTGAAATGGACGGTTACACCACTTGATGTCACTGTCGTTGTCTTTATTAGCTACATGTAGTTGTATACGTAGATCTGTCTCTGTGGTTATAGTGGGTATGGGAGACAAACTACAAATCAATCCTAATAGTTTGTACTAGGTAACATACCGATTTGGTGACGTTTCTAAGTAGCAGTCCTATTTTGTATTCCTCTCGCTATCGCGTAAGTTTTATATAAATTTATCAACCGTTACTTTGGGTTGGAGAAAATGATTTTGACGGGCATGTTATTGACCACAGAAGGTGAAAACCGTCTGCCAAAATAATTTGGTTAGTGGTCCTTTTACACCCTCGGTAAAATGTTGCCCAGCTTAAGTCTCCACGGTGCAGCTAAACAAAGACATTGCTTTACTGTCAAACTAGATTTAACGTAAGGTTTAGCGTCTACTGTACACCCCAAATATGACTTAATCTTGTAAGAGAGTAGGGAGCCGAAGTGGACGTCACTTCTGCCTGCCTCTGCTTCACTTCTGCCTACTGTAATCCATTACAGATTACTGTATATAGATAGATATAAGATTTAAGCAAACTGCTCTGATTTTGAAATAGTATTTATAATATTTCAGTTTTGACAGATGATGCCAAGTTGGGTCGGAACCTGACGCAAACAAGCCCTTAGTACTTCAAAAGATTGTCTATTGAGAAGATGACTCACTCAGTAGTTAAACAAAAAACTGTCCCATCATCCGGTCTGCAAAAAGACCTCATGTACACGTGCATTTGCGGTAATGACAGACCTAAGAAAATATGTTATGTGTAGCATTTCAACATCAATGAATCATTAGCACATTCATTTTGAAACATTACTATAATTACCACAGACAAACGAGAACATTGGCGAGATTGGCAACTTCTACCAGCTTCTATACTGCGTTTTACTTTGTTGACTCAGAAATAAAACTTTATAACAATGAGAAAGCAATCAAAACATTCGTCTGTTGACAAAAAGATATTTAAAGAGGATATTGTAACTCATTGCTTTATCCAAACTTTATGTATTTGGTTGTATTTTTTTAACCTTTCTTGTTTGTGTATTTGATTCATTTTATGTTGTTAAAAATAACTGGGATTTCATTCATGTAAGCTGGAGAGTTATATATGTGAGTGTACAATTCCATTGTTGTACCAAATGTATATCCTCTTTGTTATTCCACAAAATATTCGTAAACCGTTTTACCGCTTGAAAAGCCAGCGATAAGAAAACAACCCACTACAATTGAAAAAGTCTTTGCCATTTTCCTCTCTGGCGGGAAATTGCTGTGAAGAGAGACCGCCAGATAAACACATTTGGTGTCACACTCCATTCAATGAAGAACCCCATTCAAAAAACAAGTATTGAGTGATGCATCATCTCTAACATATACTATCTTTGGAGGGGACGCCTGGTCCTGTCTGAAGCGAACAAGGAACCACAACAGAGATGAGCGCTCAAAATATGGAAGCTGGCATATCAGATTTAGGTAGTGATACTGACGAAAACTGTATTTTCTGTTTGATTGCGAACGATCAAGACAAATACACGGAAATCATTCAAAAGGTACTGTCAACCACACCTGCTGTCAGGCCATTAGCTCATTCATAGTTGTCCAGGTTTAGGCGTTTGCATTGACTTCCGCCAAGTTGAGCACATTGCATTACGTTCCGGCATTTAGCATTCATCTAAAGCGACTTACAATAAGTGCATTAATTTCCTGTATCTTGTTTTTTTTTTTTTTTTTTTAAAGTTAAAGGGAAATTCCACTCTGGGATACTGGCAGTGTCATATATCATCTATCATTCTTGGCGTGTCGTGGGCCTAACTTAACGAACAACGAACAATGAGACTAATATGTGAATCGACCCCAACCTATCAAATGGAAGACTATGAATAACGTAAAGAGATATGGCTAAACAATACCAGTGACACCTGTTTACTACTGCTGATCAAGAATTCTGTATATAAAAACTACATTCTAGTTTTCCACAAGACTCTAGAAAGCTCTTGAAGTGTTTGTGTGTGGCTTGAATCAATTTTGCCTCTTCATCTATATTTTTGATCGCCCCAACAGAATGATGAGCTGGTGTGCTTCCGGGACATTTGCCCTGCTGCCCCTCACCACTACCTGGTTATATCTAGACAGCACATACACAGCTGCTTCTCACTACACTATGAACATGTTGGCCTTGGTGAGTTATGGAATGAAATGGGAAGCCAGCAGCATCTGTGCCAAATATGATTGCTACTACTATTGCTAATGTACTACAACCACTACCACTACTACTACTACAGCTACAACAAGTACTACTACTGCTACTACTACTTCTTCAACTACTTCAGTTTGATAAAATACTTCATACTGCCTACACAAACACATTTTCTTCAGAAGCCTTTCTAGTCAAGTCATTATTGATTAGTAACTGAGTCATGTATTCAACAGTTAAAAGGATGACTGATATGGGGAAAGCTGTACTACGTGGTCAAGGGATCACCAATATGAATGACATAAGGTACTGAAAACTGAACTGAACTGGTTTATGCATACTAAACCATTAGTAACCATACCAAACACTAATTTTCATTAATGGAAAATAACTTTTACGTGCAATTACTATAAATACTAAAATTGCCTTTTTAACCTCAAAACTGTAGACTGTAATGTTCGTATAACACAATAGTGATTCAAGCCATAACCAGTTCATGAAAGCTTTTACATTGGCTGTTCTAAACACCCGTTTTTTTGTGGGAAAAATCCTCTGACAACAGGAAGTGATGCATTTTAGGTTTCTGTAAACAGCCAAAGTGGCTTGTTGGAATCAAGAGAATCAGAACTGGATAGTTAGCTTGAGCAGCGATAGCCACCATGGCTGAACAGACAAAGAAAAGAGTGCCGTTTAGAAACTCGAACTTCATCAACAGAAACTCCAAGGAAAACAACGTCACAGTACTGGCCACAATGTTTGATTGACAAGTGCAGTGCAGAAACACCACAACAAGACTCTCACTGAAGTCTACAGGATTTTTAAAAAAAACAGGATCGCTTTCAGAAAATCGAAGCTTGTTATTATTTGTTCTTGTGTTTAATTTCCCCTTTGGAATTTTCATACAGCTGTTCTTCTTCACTACCTGAAGTCAAACTTTTTAATCAGTGTATTTATTGGTTGTGATGTGTTTGCATCCACAGGCTAGGGTTCCACCAACCCCCCTACACTTCAGTAGATCACCTCCACCTCCATGTGCTTGCGCCCGCCAGCCAGATTACTCATTATATGGCACATAAGTTCATTCCAAACACACGTAGATTCATCAACGTGAGTGCTGTCGACTAGAAATGCCTTCCGTCTCTCTTATTGTATTTTCCTAGCAATTCCCTCTTGTAATGAATATGGTATAATGAATGGTCACAGGAGTATTGTCGACACATACCAAGTAAAATATGCCTTTCTCTCTGCAGGAAGATCATCTACGGAAGCACCTAAATGATTCTTCTCCCAACATAAATGTTTTAGGCAATTGTTTATGTTTTCTCTGAACCAAGCTGGACTCTGGACTCTCCCAGGGAGCAACAAACATCTCTTTGAACCGGAATGAGTCACATGGACTTAGAAGGCCACTCAACCAATGAGGCCAGTGTTGGGCTCATTGCTCAAGGAATGTTATATATTCCTCTTTACTCATTTCAAAGGTAATTGATAATATTGATAAAATCAAAGTAATGGAAATACTTTCAGTTGCTGGATGTAAACTTATCCATCTTTAATCCAAGCCAGCTAGTTGCAGTGTGTGGCGTGCAACGTGTCCTTTAGTTATGACTACCGGACTATTATTAAACTTAAATGGTATATGAAGGGGTGATAACAAAAGTAATGTAACAATTTAATTCTCTGATTGGTAACTGTAATATTATTACTGAAATTAAAATAGTAATTTGTTACACTACTCATTACTGAGGAAACTGTGACTGTAACTGTAAACTGTGAGGTTACTGTGTTCTGACCCATCACTGCAAGAGGCAAATCAATTATAAATTGCAGACTGAGAACTCAGGACCAAATTAATAGTTTTGACAGCAATACCATTGTTTTTAGATAGAAGAATAACTGAAGCATCTGCCTTTCCAGCATAAATGATGAAAGGCCCTAACCTGTCTCTGAAAGACACATACAAGATTTATCCTGTGTGTGTGTGTGTGTGTGTGTGTGTGTTTGGGTGGATGGGTGGGTAAACAAATGTGGCCAGATAAGTATTGTTACTAGGAATTTTTTTCAGATACATTAGAATATGTTTTATTTCATAAATAAAACTACATTAACTCCACCTGTTTTCCTGAATTGTCCTATAGTGCCTTCAAAGTACCATAGTTGTGAGACGTTTGGTGTTGAAGAGAGCTGAATACTATTTAGCCTTGAGTTTCTTTATATTGCTACAAACTATGTGAGAAAGAAACAAATAAAATCAAAAGCGGTAAACAAATCTGTTTTACTTCTGCTGTTCTTCATATAGTTCTACTGCTGCAACATAAAGTAGCTCTTTACGACTCGATTCTTGAAAAAAAACGACACCAACAAAACTCCCTTTTGTTACAGCTTCTAGCTACAGCTAGCGTTTCTGACCACAAGCACGACAAGTAGTATTTACGAAGAGAAACTCGGGGGTCGGAGCTGAGGAGGAGCACATGAACGCAGCATGTCTGCCTTCTGTCGATTGGCTGTTACTAGCTGGTTGTCCTTCCGCAGAGCAGACACGCCCAAACGTCGCTGGCACAACCTCATAAAATAAAGTACCTTTAGTCTCCGTAAGAGAAAGCTTGGAAACAGTCATGGAAACTCAGGGTGTCTCTCAATCTAGTTTGAATGGAGATTGCCTATTCTGTGAAATTGCCAATGACCAGACGGACACAGAAATTCTGCTGAGCGTAAGTATAGACTACCATGTTAGCTGATGTTTAAGGAACATCAGGAATTGAAAGGAAGTCCTTACTGATTGATTGTGATTTGCTTTCTCTCTCTCTCTCTCTCTCTCTCTCTCTCGTTATGGAAAATAATAATGTAAGTGTGCTTATAACAATGTAAGTGTGCTTATAATATGCTTAAAGTATAAACTGCAATAAAATGTATGCATAAGTATAGTCACAGCCAGTGGAAAACTGCTGAGCTGAGAGGAGTATATGTTTCCTCTTTTTCCATGATTATTAGCTGAAGGTTTATTACAACTGTTGCATTATTATGAAAGACGGTTTTGTTGGAAATGTGGAGGACATCCAAGGACGAGTCGTAGGGAGTTAGAGCAGAAGTACTCTTCTTTTCTGCCAGGTGTCTGAGAACTGTATGATTCCATTGTCTTCATTAAACTGCCTTGAACTTTGTGTATGAAGAGATAGTTGTAGCCATGGACCTTAGCATGGCATGGCATATTAGAGGACTATATAAAGCTTGACTGATGTAACCCTCTCTTGCTCTCTACCCGGAGCAACCCTCTTGGTTGCAAAAGGTATTGTGCCTGCTTATAAGTGTTATTCTTTTGTTTTAATAAATATTCTTGAGACATATATTGTGTTATAGCTTTATTGAGCTGTTCTCACCACTAGACAAAGTGCAATTGACTTTAGATTGCCACGACACTCTCTCTCTCTCTCTTTCTCTCTCTCCCCCTCTCTCTCTCTCTCTTTCTCTCTCTCTCTCTCTCTCTCCCTCTCTCTCTCTCTCTCTCTCTCTCAGAATACCGAGCTAGTTTGTATTCGGGACTCCAAGCCTGGCTCAAGACATCATTACCTTGTTGTTCCCAGGACGCACGTCGGCAATTGCAAAACTCTCCAGAAGGACCACATACCTCTAGGTCAGGGGTTCCCAAACTGTTTTTGTCCCAGAGAACCCCATCTGAGAAAACTGAGATGTTTCATCTGATTTATTGAATTACTTAAGGACAGTGACATCCCTCCTCATGAATTCCCTTGTTAAGCTAACTTCAAGAGAGTAAAACATTTTGAACTATTCCTCATTTTGTTGGTCTGCCCGGACCACAGTTTGTGAACCCCTGCTCTTGGTATTAGTGCAGTCATAAGAATGGGAAGGATGAGTCTTGGAGGATAGTCTATCCTCCAAGCCTGTCCTACCCAAGTCTTTAGACAGATGAAGGGATTAAACACTGTGAATGGGACTCGATAAGGAAATGAATAGGAGTAGATCTCTGTCCTTCAGTCCAACGAGTACATTGTTTTTAGTATCTGAGGTGTGACTGGGCAATATTGATATATTGATCTGCCTATAGTGGAGCAGATGCAGGAAATGGGAAGGCGCATATTGGAGAACAACAAAGTCGATGATCTAGATGACATCAGGTAAATCTATTTTCTGAGAACAGCAAGACTATGAGTAGTTAAAACCATCTTTTAAATAATTTTTTAAAACTCACTTTTGTTAGATTTGATTTTATGTAATGAGCTTTTATTAATTCTCCTTTACCTCCCTTTTCATGTATTGCTTTGTTTTAAGTGTCTTGCTTTGCTTGCATTGCTTTTACTTTTTGCTGTCGATTTAATTATCCCATTGTAAAGAACTTTATATCTGTATTTTGAAAGTGCTATACAAGTTATGATTATTATCATTATTTGTAGTAGTAGCAGCAGTAGTAACCTTTAATCTGAATAGTCCAACAGAAAATGATCTATTTAAAAAAACATTATTGGTCCAATTTAAATGATATTCAATCCCACTTTGAATCTCCACAGGATGGGGTTTCATCTGCCTCCCTTCTCATCTGTTCCCCACCTCCATCTTCATGTTCTGGCACCAGCCAGTCAGATGAGCATCAGGTCCCTCACTCGCTACGGACCACAGTCCTGTTGGTTCATCACAGTGAGTAGCAGCTTGGATGGCTTCAATTTATTTGCGCTTTTATGTACTTATCACATTCACCTTCATTGTGAACACTGTATTAACTCATTGCTGTGCTCTATTGCAGGTAGACAAAGTGCTCCATCAGTTGAAAACTCAAAACAAGGTCACATGAAGAGTGTCGTGTCAGAAGTTGCAGACTTTGGCGATTATGTATTGTCATTTGGGACTCTATGCAATTTAATATCCCCCTTTTCACCCCCTTTGACATTTTAATGTTATTGGGTCCATCCCAGAAATCCAAACAATCACTCCTGCTTTCCTTCATGACCTGGAAATGTTTTTACTACCATGCTCCCTGCTGATAAGCAAGAAACATTGAAACATGCTTGAAACATTGAAAATCACAAAGTTGGATGACATTTATTGATCTATTGAAAAAATACAAACCTTGGATTTCTTGAAAAGGGTGAACTGGTGTCTAGATAAAGATTAAAAGGTACACTATTACTTAAGGGCTGTATTCATTTAGAAGGACAATTACCAGAAAATCCAGTATAACATTGCACTCTGCACATATACCAACCAAATTTTCACATGAAAAACAAATATTTATTTGTATGTTTAATTGCATGTTTGTGCTAAGGGGTGGATGGGTGGGGTTGAGTGGTATACTTTAAATCCAACCAGGTATTGATATTTATGTATTATAGCGGATGGGATACAGACATCTTTATTTATTATGTTGTTTTATTGTTCAGAATGTTATATATTAAAAGTTATTTATGATGTGGTGCTGATGGCACTTTTATAACAAACGTTTCATAAATCTTGCTGTAAGCCACATGATGTCGCTAACTGTTAACATATTTTTAATTGCAGCTCTGACGTCATATTGTGCGCCGGTAGTGAGGAACGCGGGAGATTGAAAAAACAACAACAACACAAACATAATTGTTCTAGCAGTTGGCACTGTGTGTCCCGTTATAACTTTGCTAAAATGAATAAAAAGGCACCCAGAAGTACGTTAAAATCTCTCATCAAAATGAAAACTAAGACATGCTGTAATATGAGGCCAAAGGCAGACGCAATGGTAGGTAAAGTTAACAGTTTCCTATCACTGTTTACACGTAACATTAGCTAGCTTAATTTGCTAACTCAGGGGTTCCCAAGCTTTTCCATGTCAACAAACCCCAAATAGAGACATTTTCGACCACGAACCCACTTTTGATAAAAGTTGAAACCATAGCACCGCCAAGGTGGAGAGTTAACAGAGTAATTACTCTCGTAGTGCTAACATCTAGTGACTTAAATAACAGTGAAACTAAACCATTCCTTATTCTACTGGGGACCTTAGTTAACGCGACTCCTTTTTCCCCAGGTTCAGCTGATAATGCTGCTGTTTTTAAATAGCCTTGCAGAGGAGGCAAGAACCCAGGCTTTTCAAGATAAATCGGCCACAGTCAGAGCACTCCATGTCAGAGCAGTTTCCAAGGTAAGTTATGAAGGATGCCACTACTATGCCACTGGCCTGTTTGTAGTTATGTTCGTGTTACTTTCTTCTTGTGTTTTCCTTCCTCCTTTATAAACTATCAAACAAAATCAAAAATGTCAAAAAAGCCTCCTTTTAGAGGGGACTGAAAGCAGAAGTTCAACACATACAAAGACCACCTTGTTGATTATTGTTTTATGTTCAGTATTTGATTTAGTCCAAGCACATTTTGAATGGGAAACAATCTTGTTGCAAAAATATTTTTCCCCTTCATCTATAGAAAATGCTGAAAAAGGCTAGAGGATGATGGGAGTAACATCTTTGTCATCGTCATGAATGTCATCATAATCATAAGCATCAATACTGAAAGTTTTTAATAATTTTAATTGTTTGTTGTTTTGTATATCAAAACTATCTAATTTGTTGTATTTTAGATTATTCAACTGTATATGTAATATCAGTAAAGGTTCAATTGGCTGTACTGTCTTAATAGTTTCTTGTCATTAAATAAAACGATTTTCTTTCAGATCTCATGTATGGCTAATATTTTACATGCTGTAGTTTGTGCATAAAGTAATTTAATATACTGTTATACCGGCGGTTTCCACCCAACTTTAGCAATTATTTGTTGGTGTTTTTCAAGTGTGTCTCTTTCAACATTCATACCAATTAAGAGATTTAATGGTGTGATTGTTATTCCAACATATATGGTAGGAGCCTGTTATTAATGTTATGTAAACAAACCTTCAAAGAAGGTCCTATTCAGTTGTATAGTTAAATAGGACTGCTGTTAATGTGTGTCTCCCTCATATACGGCAGTAAAAACAAAAGGACAGTGTGGGAGAATAGCTACTTTTACTTTTCTTTTAAACCAAATGCTATTAGTAGCGCACTTAAAATAAGGATGATTTCTCATACCAAAGGGCCTAGCTTTCTCCTATCTTATACTCACAAAGGTTCACTCAGATAAAAGACATGAAATAAAGTACATAACCAACAGCAAGTAAACTTGCTAGTCAATCCTGACAGTTTTACTGTTGTAGAGAAACACATTTTATTTAACATGACCTTTACATATTTTTTACTCTTTTTCACATTAACTGCACTCCTCTGCCCCGGGTTTAGCATTGGATAAGAATATGGATCCTGGGTGTCCCTGTATTGCTGTTCTCATAGAGCTAAAAAAACAAAAACCAAAAAACAAACATCGGCCACAGTCAGATGCTTTGTCCAGATTGAGTGCGAGATTCCTGCACTTTATCTAATTAAGAAGTGTTTACTACAACTAATATCTCCCAAAAAATAAAATGCTTTTGACCCATCTATTACTTTAGGCAGCTCCACACATTCACGAGACTTTGGGGTAAATAATTAAAAAATCTACCTTCCAAGTTTTAGTTTTAATTTAAGTGTTTGTTCTCATGTAATATCTTTTAATGGCAGGTCATTCGTTTCATTTCCTATCAGCACCATGGAAATAGAGGGTACTTTTCAGTGATTGTCCTGTCGAATTTCTCCATTAACTTACAAAATTGTTTTGTTGTTCGAGAATACATGGAAAACGTCAATACTGAGTTCATGAATACGTTTTATATCTATTATATGTACGTCTTGTGGTCCATTTCTCTAGCCACCTGTCAAATCCCTGGGTAAATTCTAACAACCCCATTAAGACATAAAGCAGGGACTCCAACGAGGTCATTATGCTATAAAATGCAGGCTCTTTCTCTATATCGTTGTATATGACGTATTACCGATAGACTGATCCAAAATCAATAATACGTCCCGTATTTGACAGCTAGTGGCCAAGTCCCCGCCTGGTGTGAGTCTCCACATTTCCCCACAGAATTTGGACGACGACCCCACACAGTCAGTCCACGGCATTCAAACAGGCTTACCAATACATATGCCAAATATCATAACGATGTAAACATATTAGGCGCTGTCTAAGGTAGCGCTGCTTGTTTTCCTGACTCCTACGGCTTATGTCAATGGTCACTGCTATAGACACGATCCCCATCTTGTCAAGACACAGTTGTGGAAGAAATCATAAGTGAATACATTACTGCACGGGCCGGGAAAATCATCCATTTAGTATTATACATTTAGCGATAATGGAACTATTTCGATGTTTCATAGGTATCGTCCTTCATACAAAAATAGCGTAGGTTACATTAACGAACGATAGATGCGTGGTTTGGGAACTACTTGTCATTAATAACGGATTTGATTGCGGTTATAATGCAAAATTTGGTTCAATTGAAAATGTGAAATCTCGCCAGAGCAAGAAAACCTGTGTCCGATAATGGACCAGGTGACGTTAGGATTTTTGACATTCACGTCGACGTGACACTCACTGCTGCGGTATAGCCCCGCCCCTTTCACCGTCAACAACTGGATTCCAGCTATTTTCGTCAACTAGCCTCGCTAGCTAGCTAGCGATGATTCGCTGTATTCCTAAAAAAATTCTACCCTGGAAGGAAATTTATGCGTTTACGTTAGCGTGAGTTACACTCAATCGAGTAAGCTTGTGCCGATGTTCAGTCATTGTTACCTAAAGAACCAACGAGAGCCGAGAGATCGCCTTGCTTACCGTCCGTAGCCGCCTCTTAATTTAGCTAAGAGCTAACGTCGTAGGTAGAGTTAACGTTAGCTGGCTGACAGCTGGTTTGGTTAGCTACGTGCCTTCAACTGACGTTAACGGAGCTAATGTTTAGCTTGCTGAAATGATGAATCGTCTTTGACATTGGTGAGTACAGTTCGTGTCTAATTAGTTGGTAATTACAAGGTAATAATGGCATTTGCTTTGATTCGTATTTTGCTTGCCAGCGTTGGCTTGCGAGCTAACATTGACTAGCTAACCATTGGGTTGTTTGTAGCAGGAGCTACACAATGCAGGCCAGGATTAACTCTTATTTCACTAACGGTTGTGATTGATAACATGAGGTACAACTTTGGGTACCTAGGTCAACTAGCCGTTAGTATCCAATTTTCAGCGAGGTTAGCTGACCACTTAACAGAATTTACTGGTTTGCTTTACAGAGAGGACTGACGCCCAATTGCTTGTCCTATTGGTGTAACACAGCCACAGCCTTTAACCGGCAAGGTGGGTCCTGGTCGAGTCTACCGTTGTCCCATTGAAGATTAGTGGGTGAGCCACAACTTTGCTGATGCTCCGCTCGTTTTGACCTCACAGAGCTGCCAATATGATGCCGGTAAGTGGACACAATCCCTGCCCTTTTGCAGGTTGCATGCAGTGGACGGCACTTGTTCCTAGCTTTCACTGATGTTTTCCCCTTAAGTGGTCAGGGGGCATTTTCTGTTGTTAAAATGGGAGCACTGCTAGACACATGAATCTAATTTAGATGTAAAAATTGTAAATAGGTAACATTATATGGAACCACAAATTCAGTCTCCCATTTATTGTTTTCGGAACAACTCTGTTCTGGATTGGCAAAACATTCCCACATTTTAGCTTCAGAAGAGAATTGTTCATCACAAATATTGACTGGATCCTCCCAGGATAAACTTAGTGAATTCTTAAATTGAGTGGTATTCCCTCTTAATTTTTGCTGCACATGTTTGAAGTCTTGGACTGCCACACTAGATTTGCAGATGCAGATTGAAACACTCAATGTGTGTCTTCAGTGGTCAGGACAGGTGTAGGGAGGTGTGTTGCACAACACCAAATCTGTTTGCACTTGGAAGTATTGTCAGATGTCATCAGTTTTTTTGTTTTTCTAGTGAGGTCATAGCAGGCACACTTAGCTTTTAATACTGTTGTTGCTGTGTGACATTTGGGGTTATACATTCACTGGTGATTTGAACCCCCTCCTTATAGTGTCATTTACACCCTTCATACTTTTCTGTACATTCTTATAATAATTTTAAAGTAGAATATTTCCTAATAGGACAGGTTAACTCCACACCTGTAGGCTCTTCTGTAGATGATAAGTAAAACTATGACCATGAGGTCAAAATTTCAAAGAGGATTGAATAATACTGCAACAAAACTGATATGTTATAAACCAGATGGCATTAAATATAGTATGTTTTAACCGTGGTAATGCAAAGGTGTCCTTATCAGAGGTGCTCCTTGTTGGAAATAATGCATGGCAAACCTGTTGGAGGGGTGTTTTGTTGGGACTTATATTGTTTTCTCCCACGCTGAGACTACAGTGATGGATTGTGGGAAAAGTGTTTGTAAGCCTTTGGCCCTCAGGGAAATTACTTAGAGCACGGAAAGGAACTTCAACTCAGACACGGGATGAATTTAAAGAGATGAAGCATGGAAGGATGTTTCTTTAAATTGCTCTTGAGGTGGCTTGAGTGTTTTCAAGAATACTCACTATCGGAGAAGAAACTCCAGATTTGCTGCAACTGTTGCATTCAGGGGGACTGACTGCAACGGTAGTCTCTGCGGACGTTTGTACCCTGTGGCACCACCAGGCTATCAGAGTCAAAGAGCCAGTCAAGCAGAGAGCAGCCCTGGACTTTGCTCTCGCGTGATCTCAACAGCCAATGAGACCATGGCAGATCTAGGTCTGTGTGGCTGTGCCGGCTAATACTCTGTTGTTAAGGGGAACTTTTGAGCTGAGTAGAGTGTCAAATGGCATCAGTCTCACGCAGTGGAGCTGGGCAGAACGGGACCTAAAGAAAGTCGATGTATCGTATTTTGGCTTTCTTATTTTGGAGGAATGCTAACATAGGATGCCATCCACACAACCACTATTATTTTAGGTTAAAGCAGCTGTGATTTTAAAAAGTAAACCCACCCTGAAGAGATGAAAGGAGTCATCTGTTGATTTATTTTACAATTCCCACCTGTTGAGGTTGCCTTGATCTCTTTCCCACTGGTTAAAGCATTATGCATTATTAATTTGTCTTTCCTTAATGCTTTCCCCCAACGCCCATAAGTCAGCTTTCAATCAATGGGATGGGTGCTTTTTTCAACAGCAAGTCAAATCCTGTTGTTACATTCCTATGGCTTCCTCTGGAAGCTACTTATCTTGGTGTACTAGAATTACTCTGCAACAGCAGTGTGGTTGTAACTGTGGGTATCTAGCTCAATAATCATAACACAGGTGTAAGTGCTTTTTGACTGTCTGAAGGGATTCTCTAATGTTCTGATGAATCTGATACTTTTTTGAAATCTTGCATCATTCTTTTAACATTCCTGCCTTTGACACCAAAATGTCCCCTATGGGCGTGGGTTCAAATTCCACTATCCACTATCTCGGAATTTTCTAGTCTCTCCAATTCCCACTGGGTGAACACAGTCAAAGAAATGGAGAAAAAGAATCTCAATGCATTTCACTAGTGTTTAATTGAACTTCATTGACAAGCCAAAGATCAATTGCAATTCGATCTGCAAATGTTGTTGTTGAAGTGCTAAGTAGGGCTTTTTTTTTTTTTTTTTTTGCCACATGTCCTCTAAATGGTTCAATTCCATTTTAGCCACAATGAAAATGTTTGGAATATTGAACTGTTAGTCTTTTCTGCCAGATTTGTGTTAAATAAATTGCTAGATGACACCAGTTTTTATTACTGTTAAAATTTTCATACACAGCCTTGTTATGACTCAAATACTGGCAGACTTGGATTCGCTATGATTTCCTCTCTTTGCAGTTTTCCCAGTGTGTTTGTGTCCAAATACTAGATGATGGTATTGAAATCCAATGCGATATCTAATCTAACACTGACTGCTATGGCCTTACCAGAATGCCTATTAGATTGTTTGTGTATCTGTGTTGGCCATTTGAACTTATACCTCTTTGTCTAATATAGCTACAATTCTATTTTTATTTTTTCATCTGTCACAAAACGCAAGTGTATATAAGCCTGGGGATTAAATTTAACCTACTTTCATTACAATTATTACAATTGATGGCACTGATGGGTGTGAAATTTTGAAGAGGGTCTCTCATGAAATGGAAAAACATTATGATATCCGATAAACTTTGTGCTCTCAGCAAAGACTGTTCTGCTTGGCCTTGCTTCTTTGTCATGAGTACTGTTCGCTAGGGAGTGAGGATATGATGTGATTCGAGTGGTGAGAGGTGATGACTGTTTGAATCATCCTGCCTGGGAGCAGGCCAGCCAAGCATCCCTCTCACTCTCACAAGTTGAAAGATAAATGCTTCAGTCTCCACTTGATGCCCATTGTAGCATTATGAGTAGTCACGCAAGACCCCGTGTCAGTTTTTAGCTGTGTACAACCAACACAGCTTGTGTCTGATTTCCACATCCAGAGACTTGGCTGTATACGACAATGCCCTAACCTGCTGCTATTCACAGCTGTGGCCAAACTAGTCTCTTTAGCAGAGAGGTATTGGTATTTCTGCCACCGGCACATCCCAGGGAGACTTCATCAATGTAGGGGCTCGCTTGCTGCACCCCACCCCCCTGCATCTCTCTCTTGCCTCTCGCTGTTCCTCTCTCTCTCTCTATCTCTCTCTCCTTCTCTCTCTCCCCCTCCCTCCCTGGATTACACATACAGCAAGCCTTTTTCCTCCAAAGTCTCCTCTGCAGCGCTTTCTGATGCATGCACTACTGTCGGTATTACAGGTCTGCTTGGGATGGCGTAGTAATTAAGTCTCACAGCTACTAAAGCGGGAGCGCTATGATGAAGAGGTTTGTGACTATAGTGTTACGTGGCCTTGTTAGCCTCTCCAAGGAGCACCCCATCTGGGCAAAGGAGCATCACCAGCCACCAAAGAAGGAGAACAGGAGGAAACGGAGGGCAGTCAAAAGAGCCAAGAACACGGGAAGATGCAACTTTGTGAGGGGGGTTCGTATTCGTCCTGTGGTGAGGTTGCTGGCTCACTGGAGTTTGTTATCAAGGCTGTCATTCTCTGAATTTCTGTCCATATCATTTTGCGATTTCTGTTGGTGTTAGGGTATGTTGAAAATGTTGGCTTTCTGTGTTCAGTTCAATTTAGGTCTGGGCTTGAGTGTTTGGGCTGTGCACAATGTTGTCCTAATTGGTGGAGTGTGTTGCCCTGATTGATTGAGCAGATGTTCTCGAGGCTCATTTTGGCATGCTCTGAAGGACATTCAAAACATATGCCTGTGCTATAATGAAAGAACTAAGTGACTCTACTGTGGGAGTGCAGCTTATGATGGGCCATTTCTTTTCCAACTTTTTAAAAATTGGACATTATCCTAAAAAACACAAAATATCTACATAGTTTGATTTCATATAACCTCTAAAAAATGAGCCGTTAATCTTTCTGTATTATAACTGATGTTGATGTTGGCCCCGTTGCCCTGCTATATCTTTTGTGCTATCTTTTATCTATACTATCTTATTATGTTGCTGGTGACAGTCCAATATCCCCGGGGGATTGATAAAATAATTACCTGTAAAACTCTTATAACTACACTCCCCAGCAAACCAAACCCCATTCATTTTGATTCATTTGTTTTCTGTTACTTTCTTGCAGTTTAGAACAGTTGGTATGGTCTTAGCTATGCTCCACATTGAGTCATGTTTGCAAAATAACAATTATAAAATATAGCTGCAAGCTGTGATGCCAGGGTTAAAGCTCAAATGTTTTTAGTTTTTGTAGCATATGAGCACCAAATTGTCAGTTTTCACCCTTTAGTTCATTTAGCCATCCAAACCATCACTTTCCTGCTGACCACAGTATAGGGATTTAAAATGTTCCCTTCTTATTTCAGTTCATGCATTTTCCCTGGGCAAATTATCCCTTGCAATGAAAAGTCTCCAAATGACAAAGGAGTCAAGAGATTTATGGAAATGTTCAAAAGCTAGGTTTTGACACTCAGCAAGTTTCATAATGATAACGCAGCCATTTAAATGACCTTGTGACGGGTTTGACCTATTGAATTCATCTATATATTAACATTACTGTGAATGGTTGACCTCACTTTGACTGATTTACATGACATTTGGTGTGATCACTGTAAATACAGGCTGAAACATGTATTCCATGTTTTGTAGTGATTTGCACTGGTATCCTTATTGATTTGGTTTCATATTCTTCAAAGCTGGTATCCACAAGTGATATTGTTGCATATTGTTCAAAGCTGGTAAACAGGAGTGATCCTAGAGTGATCCATGAGATACTGTCGCACTGGTTTTATCCTCATCACGATATAGTCACAGATTTTCTTCGGAACCGGGAACCTTGTGGACACAGGTCTGCGTCTCTAACCATTCGGCCACCGTCACTTCCAGTAGCTGCAGAAATGGTTCCTCAGTTAAAGCAAAGTGTGTACCAACTTTCATGACATTCCAGCAACCACGTTTAAACATATACATTTTGATGACACCAATCATACAATGTTTTTAAAATGCTTTATTGACATGTTGTGTAATGCAAAATTGAAATATGAAGGACATTTAAGTGATGATTGTTCAAATGTTTTTTAGTTAAAGCCAATTTTGTTCTAAACTAATTGTCACCATATCAATCATCACTTTTTCCTGCTAACAGTACGTTAGTGTAAGTAGGTCCCCTAATGCAGTATACCAAGTTTGGTGTTGATGGTACAAATGGTCCAAATGTAAAATGTTTAGACTGATCATTAATATTTACATTAGACATTAAACAAACAAAACAACTTGATATGACAATATTATTCACATTAAATTGACCCCTGAAGACATTCATTCATTATAGATCAAACATGGTGGATTTGGTTTGGGTCTAATTGGAGGGGAAGTTGATTGTTTGTTGCTGTTTTTCATTGGTTTGGTTTGTAGACAAATGACCCACATGTTAACAAAGCCAAATGGTCTACTGGTGTAGCTGCTGGTCTAGCAGGCAGGACTGAGGAGAAAGAGACCCTTTTAGTAGTGTAAGTAATGTTGCTTTAAGTGGTTGATGCCTTGGCTGTTTTCCTGTCTTTTGTTTCATTGTGTTTATTTGGTAGTGGCCCAAGATAACCTCTTTAATGGCATATTAACCCAATGAGCTTTGCAGGGTTGCAGAAGTGAGGAACGTTGAGTGGTTTAGAAACAAGCTACTGAGGTGTAGGAAATCTAGCCTGGCCTTGTTTACTCTGTTTATCAATAACTAGCTGAATTTGCTCGCACCTGAAGTCCCCAACATAAACTCTGGCTGTTGAAACACAGATAAAATAAGTTTTCACTCCACTTTGAAAGACACTGAAAAACTCTCTTGCTTTGTGCATCCTGGTTGTCTATTCTGACACACAAAAAGAAGTGAGGCATGTCACATGGAGCGGAAGGCACACCTCAACCCCCTAGAGTGCTTTGTGCCACAGAAAACAATGAAAAGCTGCCTGCCAGTGCATAGAAAAAACACACTGTGTGAACGTGCCCTAAGGCAGAATATGGAGCAGTTGTTTAGTGCCCAGCTTAATCCAGTTGGCATGTTCTCACCTCTCCAGATGAACCAAATTACATGGGCAAACAAGCCAAAGTTAAATTCTGCTGGTCCATACAAGGCAGGTGGGAAACATCCTGAGACTGTAATGTGCCTTGATCATTTAACATCCTGTGGTTTGGTTACTGCCAAATTTACTAAATTGAATATACTTCATCATAACGGATGACATAACAGCATGCTCAGCAGAGTTTGATCTTCCACCATATGCCTTTGGAACACATACCAATTTTCAAGGAAAAACCTACAGTTAGACTGTATAGGGCACTTGAGAAAATTGATGTCCACTGAACCTCTCATCCTGCGTGTTGGCAGTGGTAAACGTTATTCAACCAAAAGGTTGTGATTAATCTCGTCATAGGATCTGGAGGGACACATGGCTCCTCCTTGAATTATGAATCTCATAGCCAAAAAAATGGAAGCCGTGCTCAGTTGTCTTATATTCCTGTTACTGCATTTAAAAAAAGAAAAACTGCTTCAAAGTTGCATAAAGTATTCAACCATGACTTTTCTGCATTTTGTGGTGTCGCAACCTGAATTCAGAATGGATAAATTTTGCCTTTTTTTGTCAATACAGAAATGTGTAATTTAAATTAAATGATTCAACCCCCCCAGAGTCAGTACTTATACATGCCTTTAGCAGCAAGTACAGCTTTGAGTCTTCTTGGATATGTCTGCATCAGTTTGGCACATCTGGATTATGGGATTTTCTCCCTTTCCTCCTTGCAGATTTGCTCAATCTTGGGCAAGTTGAATGGGGAGTGTGTAAACAGCTATTTTCATGTCATTCCACAGATTTTCAATTGATTCAAGTCTGAGCTTTGGCTGGGCCTTGTTCTGAAGCCTTTCCAGTGTTGATTTAGCTAAATGCTTGGGGTCATCGTTCTGTTGGAACATAAATCACCCCATAAATGAAGCAGGTATTGGCTGAGGCTCCATTGTTGTTGCCTCCATCCTTACAAGTCTCCCAGTCTCTCCTGTGCATGTGTCTGACGGTGATTTGTTGAGCGCTTTGAAAGGAATGTTTGAATATGTGATCTCTGCACTTTTCCAGCAGCCCAGTTATATAAGTACACAGAGGAACATGTGGGGGCATGCATTGGAACTTGTTACTTCCAAGTCTAAACTTTGTTCAGTGACATAGGGTTAGGGTTATGGGCCCTAATCATAGTAAACGGTGCTATGGCAGGCACAGACATGAGTACACCAGTGGCTCAGACTAACAGTGTTGAGTTAGGATGGTCCAAGCTGATGGCAAGTTAAATGCTGTGTCAGCACACAGGGCTTTGTACATTTTTAGCTCATGACAGTAACATAGGGGGGATTGGGTGAAGTTTATGATCTCAGACCACACCTGTTGATGATGACAGATTTTCTCATATGTTATATTTTGCACATGCCATCATATTTTCATGCTGGGCATATTTTTAATGTTTTTCACTTTTCTTTGTCTCAGTATGTTCTGCTGTTATCTTGCACATCCCGCCTATATGCTGTAAATTCATATATATATATATATAGATATATAGATTTTTTCATTAATATATTTTTACTCTATTATAATATCTGTTGGATTTTATTTAATTAGCCTTTTCTCTATTCTTATTTATATCCTTTTTTCTTTGCAGTATCTTATAATTTTCTGCTGCAACAACCCTATGTCCCCATGGGATTCATTAAAGTTTCATCTATTCATCTGTTTCAGTCTCCCTCTGACTGTCTGTCTCTCTTTCAGATGATATTGACAGTGTACCTCAGCGATGGGGAACAGGCTGTGACTGAGGTGCCCATCACGCCAGAGACAACGTGCCGTGACGTAGTCGAGTTCTGCAAGGAGCCCGGCGAGAGTGGCTGCCACCTGGCCGAGGTCTGGCGAGGCAACGGTAAGAAGTGACTGGAATTGGTCTACATGTTATCTGATGTAAATTCCCATGCGTTGTCATCCAAAGGTACCCAAATGAATCAGTGTTCCTACAGTCATGGAGAACTTGGAATACTTGTGGTTTCCAGGCCTGTAAAACATATGGAAAATGGGACAAGTGCATATAGTTTGTCATGGAAATTTGTTGATAATATTTTTTTTTCCAACCAGTGAAATGTTTAATGTTTGCTTGTTTGCTTCCCTTTGAGGAATAAAAACCCAAAACAGAAATTTCAAGACAGTATCGATCCTAAGTGATAGTTGTAATCAGAAATAAGACCTGGGACATTCAGATCAGATATTCAACGAAACAAATGTGACATGACACAGACTTTGACAAATATTGGTTATGGAAATTGTGCTATGTCACGCAATCTTCTTGGAAAAGGAGTGTTGGCCATTACCACGCACAGCTATCTGAGTGAAGTGGAATCGGCAATGAATAGGCCATCAATGAATTGAAATAAATATATCCACAACCTCAGAAGGAAACACATACATTTTTAAAAATACATGTTCCTGTCACTGATGGGATCTATGTGTGTCTTACAGTTCATACAAGCATCAGCCATACTAGAATTCACTGGGAGTACAAATTTGTAGTAGGTTAGAAAAGGGTTGAGTGCTGTTACAGGCCACAGCACTATGTCACAACTGACTCCACTTTGTCCAAACGATTGCTCCCATCCCCAGTGTCGCAGCTGACACACCCCTGTCATCAGCATTTTTGCTGAGGGGGCCACTCCCCTGATGAAAAACATCATCCAGCCAAGGCTTTATTAACCTAGGTTATGCAATCGCGCTTGGCTGGTGCCTGACAATGCAACTCCCTGCCCCCCAACCCACTCCCAAAATCTCTCTCTCGGGCTCTTGTCTCTCTCTGCCCACGTGTTCAAGAGTACTAACCTCTACAAATGCAGAAAATGTAAAACAGGAATAGCTTTGTGTTAACATTATTTCCAGTAGATGGCCAATTATGCAAACAAAACCAACCCAAATCAGCTGCAAAATACTGCATGAGTAAAATGTTTTTGGTTTTTAGTACGCATACCCCCATAGGAATTCATTCAACAGTCAACCATCAATCTTGACAGTCCAACTTCATCCAAAAGGTACATAACATAACACACAAACAAACAGTACAATAATATGATCCAGATAGTATTATTTTATAATTTTTTCTGTGTTGTTCTTTTCAAGATGTTAGTTTTTTACAGTGTTTCTGGTTTTCACCTGTTGAAACCAGAAATATTACATATATTACATATACACATGCACACACGCGCACACGCGCATTCCTCCTCCAGCGGTCCACGAAAGCCTTTTGTGATGCAATTTTATTCAGAAACATCATGTAAGCTGTCGATGCAATGCAATGTAGGAGTGGAGAATGCTGTGTATTTGCTTGCAAGTCGAGTTTGCTTTTGCATTGACTTTGACATATTTTGCGTTGGCGTTGAGGTGGCTGAGACGAACCAAAAAAGTGAGAAAAAAAGAAACTTGGTCCTTGAGACAATAGAGAATGGGAAACCTTTTCATTGTAACTTTGCAGTCATCGAATTCTTATTTTTTGTTTATTTTCTTCTTTATTTTTGCTGACTGTACTCTTAACTGACACACAGAACTTCACATTGGACTCGGATGTTCTAGAAAACAGACTTCACTGTATTATGCTGAAAGAAGGCCAGTATTGAACGTCGTTTCCATGACTGAAATGGTTTTAACCAATCTTTTCCCCTTTCTCTTATTGTTCTCCCCGCAGAGCGAGCGATCCCCTTTGAGCACATGATGTATGAACATCTGCAAAAATGGGGCCCTCGGAAACAAGAAGTCAAGTTCTTCCTACGGCACGAAGATTCACCAACTGAGAGCAGCGATCAAGGTCGGTGTACAAACTCTGTAAACACAATTCTCAGTGTCTTATCCTTTGGTATTATTATCACTCTATATAATATTAAAATGAAAAACAAAAGCATTATTAAGTTTAAGCACCATCCCTTGGTGATGATATGTGATGCAATTGAGGCTTGATGGGGCATTGCTCCATTTTACCCCTGCCGTTAACGTGTCTTGGGTGATCAGATTGTATTCGAATAGCTTAGACACAGGGTTAAAAGGTTTACAGCTAGATTTTACAGGCACCCAATACTTATTGAAGAGACAATCACCTTAACCACCTCTGCACATAGTCAGAGACTCGTTTGACCACATTGATATCAAAGTGTAAATTCAATTGCATTTCCAATCCCTATACAGCAACTACGTAAATGGAAATCAATGTAAATAGAAATCAATGGATAGTCAGGATACTCATGGGGATGGAGAACAAGCAAGACTGGATGTCTGCTGTCATTTGGTCTGCCCAAACTATTAACAGTAAAGACAACATCTAGACACAATCCGGATATGAGAGGCCTGTTATTGCCAGGTGTAAAGGGACCACAGGTCTGATAGATGGGCTGTAAATATGGATAAATGTGCAAACAAGATATCCAGAGACATGTAAGAATATAGCAAAACTGGGCAATATTTTCTATCTTTGCCTGTGAAATTTTAAATAATTTATTAAAGAGTCATTCCATCAAGTCTTTCTTTTAAAAAAGTTTGAGATCGGTAGCTGTAGTCAGCAGTGGTTGTCCCAGTTTTTTAATTCTTTCAGAATACTCTGTCATGCTCAATCATGTCAGTGAATTTGAAAACTATTTTTGACAATGGTAGTTGCCTCTGCATGTGTGTGTGTTTGCTTGCCTGTGCATACTTGTGTGTATCTGTATGTCTCTGTGACTTGTTTCTGTTTTTATTTTTATTTTTTTCCTTTTGCAGGGAGTCAGCAGTCTCAAGAACAGACCAGTCGTAGGAGTGGAGGCACTGGAGAGAAGCACAATGAGAATGGGGTAAGACTTAATCAGTATAATCTAATAACTGTTAAAATACAACAGACACTTTCTTGCAATAATTCATTATATTTGTATCTATCCTTGCAAAGAAAATCATACTGTACCTGGACACAGAGGAGGGTAGTTGGCCCAGCACTGCATAACTTCAAACATAGCCTAGCTGTAATGCAATCATTACAATACAATACTAGTAGTTGGTATCACAAGAATATGTTGCAACATAACCCTGAAGAACTACAAAATACATGAGCCTGTAAGAGCCTTTGCAGACATTATGTTGATCTAAATTAGGATTTCCATCCAAAATTTCTCAACAATCATTTTTGCTACTTCTCTCTCGTCAAGTAGAGATTTTTAGTAAATTACAGTAATCTGTAATTTTAGTTACAAACTCATCTGCTTTGCAACTTAATGAGCATAGTGATCATGATGTAACATGTCTGTCCTGTGATTGTTGATGGTTCCTTGTTTGTTGATGGCTGCCAGGGCAGAACAGTAACGTTTTTGTCCACTGGCTACAGTGGCCACTAAATCCTGCGCTACTTTCACTATTATACCAGCCAACTAGATTTTTGGAGTAGACAGGGCCTTTCAAAGATGCTTGGTTACCTGCCAAAATGTCTGGTAGTCTAGATAAATTTACCAGCCACAGCAAATATTTTTTCATCATCTAAGACTATTTAATAAGAAGACAAATCAGGTAATTCAGCGCTTTTGATCAGCAAAATATATCACAATGTAAGTTAGAGAAATGAAAGCAGACTTTGTAGCGTACATCATCCAGGGGAAGAAACAGTTCATAGATATTCTGAGGTCAGTAGCTCAATTAATTTTACAATGAAATATTTAGAGAAAATCCTACATGAGTCAGAGCTTAACCATTGTGGTGCTGCAATTATAATCCATAGTCACGAGGACAAAAGTCAATATTTGTGGATATGTGTCGTTTTGAGTTTGGCCAAGCAGGCCCCAGTGTTGTCTGTCTGCTACGTTTCCAGACGGTGCCAGGATTTCTCTGTCAGGTGTACATTGTTGTGTGTGTTCAGCTCTGTACCCCTGGGATGTGTAAGCTAGGAGATGAGAATGACTCCAATAAGAGCAGCCTCTGGCATTGCATCCTCTCTCTCTCCAACCATGTGTCCCAGATTCCACAATGGGAAAGTGTTGCGGTCAAGGGATCGGAATTAATTCCACCTTAAGGGGGGGGGAACAATCCAGCACAGCAGGACATGGATGGATTGTGGTTTTTGTCTTCAAACAAATTATAGCATTGCAGCATGAGAGCACTCAGCGGCCATTCTGGTTTTTATCAAAATCCAGAGCTGTGTCTCGTATCTCGAGGGATTGCTTTAAATAAACACAGCAGTGTCTACAAATACTAATATGTTTGCTTTGGCCAAAAGATCTTCTGTCGGTCAGTTCCCCAAGAGGCAGCGAAGTCCTCCTTCTTTGTTGAAGCACAACCAGTATCATTCTACCAACCCATTTCCACCCATATCCACATCCAGGCAGTCAGGTAAAACAAGACTACTTTATCACCACTATACCTTCACTCTACGAAAAAAGTCATCAGCTGCATGGGTGGCTGTGGTTAACCTCCCAAGTGAAGAGGCTCGCTGTGTCCCGACTACCATTCCCCATCTCTGATGTAGGGGATTATATCAGTCAGCCTGTTGGATGATATAACGGCCTCTAAGAGGATCATTGCTTTGGCTTTTCCTCAGGCTGCTGCCAAACCCCAGGGGCTCTCTCCCCACCAAACAGGGCTGATCAGCCTCGGTGGGACGCTGCCTCGTTAAGTGCATGTACACAGAAATACCCTAGGGGAGTGGTCATTGAATATATAATATATTGGAATTTTAGTTTCCACAATTAATAATCATCAATTATTGCACTAGTGAAACATGTCTTCTAATGTCCGCAGTGGTGCAGTAAAATCATCTTGATCCTGAAATCATCATGGCCAATAACTGAGTAATGAAAAGCCATCATCATGCAGCCCTATCCATAGCTCACATTCACATGTACACGTTTCAGTTGGAGGGGGGTGTAATCCACCGGGGATACACTCTTATCAAAGAGCTATGGGAGACTGGTTAACAAGACGATGCGTCTTCATGCCATAATCAGTAGAGTGTTCCCTCCAACACAACTCTCCATCACTCTCTGCAGTCAGAGGATGTGTGTCTATTTTTCCCCGGGGGGGTTTGTCACTGATGCTGAGTTGCCTGAGTGCACCCGAGCGTGGCTGTATGTGGTGTTGGCCCCCAAGACTCAGCCTCGGTTGAGTCACCTCGTCCCTCCCCCATCTATTACTTCCTTTCCTTATTTGCTTTGTTTCTCCATCCATCGTCTATTAGTAGATTCCACAGCATACTATAGAGATCCGTATATATATGAGCCAGGCAGGAAAACGATCTGTCTGAGCAACATGGTAAACAATCCATTACAGAGTTGGAAACTTTGCCAAGTGTTGTCTCCAGATATCAGGTTCATTTATTAGTGAGCACATTGCACACTGATATATAAATACTGTTTTTGTACTTCAAAATGTTCTGAAACTCCTATTGTTCCCTCATTCATTCAGACAAGAGAAGTCACAACAAATTCTGCCAATTTGGATATAATAGGCTTTTGTCCTCCCATGTCTTGTAGAAAGTGAAAAATGTTTATTTAACCTTGACTTCATGTGCTCTGTCTCCAGCTCTTCACAAAAAGGCTTATGTTAAGATAATATAAGGAAATATAGTCCACTTTAATTCAACTAAAATCCTTTCAGTTTTCATGCCTTCATCTGTTGTATCTCTTAATAATCTGTTCACATTGAAACACTTGATATACATCAACATTCTGAATTTCTCGATAAGACCACCATGACATTTTCCCCACTCTTCCCCTCTTTCCCCGGTCTTTCAAAACACTTTCCTTGGGCACAGTCAAGGAGCACTTCACCATTTCAATGCTACTTTTAGCTTGCAGACCTGCGTGCCATGGTCCACTCAGTATTTCATTTGATTCAGTCAGAACAAGAATCGTCCAACAGCCTGTAGCTTTTGCTTTCTTGTAGGGAATCCAGAGTTGCACACAATGAAAAAGAGGGGGGGGGGGAACAATTGGACGGAATAGACAGTCTTCCTTTATTTATTCTGTGAACCCCTTTATAGCAGCACATAGCTGCCGATTCCCCCTGTATGTGGGGGTGAACTGAAATGAAAGTGGAGGTGTAAACAGCATTTTCCTGTTGCAGAGAATTCTATTTGTCTTAATTTGCCTATGTTGCATCAACCCTGAAACATATAGAGTTTGGTTCCAGTTTTTCTCCTATTATTATAGTCAAATGAACAGTGTCGGTGATAGCAGCCATCGAGGTTACATTCTATTTAGCTACTGTGAACCTGTTTCTACTTTCATGTTTCATTATTCCCTCTCTCTTTGCTGCCTTTGAAGGATCACCAGTCCACCGGAAAGGAATTCAGATAGATTTGGTGGCAAATCTGACCTGAAAACCCCCGATTGAAAGCATGAAGCAGATCATTGAAGCTACTACTTGTTTTGGCAACATTCCCGTTTGTTTTTTTTAAGAATTAAAATGCTTCATCATTGATTTGAGGACAACGTATTAACAAGAAAATCTGGAAGAAAATGCCTGCATGCACGGATGACTATGTTGGCAGTATGATTGCTTAGAGGGGCCTGTATTGAGAAGGAAGGCGACTTTTCATTATGGGGTCTCGGTGTGGTGCTAAATTGACACCTCCTAGTCACATGCTGCACTGAGACTTTAGATTTGTGCTTCACAATAACAACTCCTCTTTTCTGTCACCTTCTCTGTCCACCTTACTTGTTTACTCTATGCCCTGGTTTACTGTGTCAGGGTTTCCAAGTGGGACTCCCCACCAAAATGGAGCAAGATAGTTACATTTCACATTTTCTACTGAACACAATTCTGACGGGGGTTCCCAGCCAACACAGCGATCATTGTAGAGAAAATTTCAGAACCACTATCCTGCACATAAAGGTATACTCTTGAGCTTCCCACTTAGACAAAGACAAATTTGTTTAGCCTCGATTTAAAGCATTATCTTGTGAAAGAAGGTATAATGGATCTGAATGAGCACTATAACTGCAGAGCTCTCTGGTGGTGTTTATGTGCACTGTGGGAACATCTATTAAATGCAAGTGTCTTTGTCTGCTGATAGCTTTGCTATTGCACATCAGTAGTTTCTTCTGCATGTGATGCGATGCGATGCAAAGCCGTATGCCATGTGTGCAAACAGCAACTGACACCATTGACCTCACAGCCTTGAATTTAAAGTCACAATTACTGTCACTTTGGAATCATTTTGGGAGTCTTGCTGTTGCCTGACATTTTTATTGCTTCCCTTATTGACTTGTTTTTATTAGCTTGTAAAGCACTTTGTAACACCGTTGTGAAGTGTTATATAATAACAATAATAATAGTATGTGAACATATTGATTACTTGACTGACTACTGAGCCATGCTGAATTGAAAGACACTCCTCGTACTCTCAAAATTGAGATCTTCAAGCTGCATTTTGGATGTGCTAGGCATTAGTGATAAAAACTGAACTATTCACCCAGTTACAGTAGTGTTTACTTAGAGCTGCTTGCTGTAGCGCTCTTGGCTGGAGGCAGACTCATGTGCATCCCTTGAAAGTGTGTCATCATAGCGGCTCCCACAGGAGCAATATGTAGGTCCATGCCCCGTTTTGAATCAAACAGTGTTTTTTTATTAAGATAAAATAAGTCAGACATTTGTCGGCCTATCCAACACACTATTTAGATTTCTATACTAATATATATTCTTATTTTTCTACACGTCCACAGCAATTTTGAAGCAAAACAAAATTCCACGCATCATATTGATTCTGAATGAATATTGCTCTAAAACATGTCTCTGATGCCAACCACTTCTCAGAAATGTGACTCACTGCAACCAAATCTGATTTATTGTAAATCTGCTCACAGCTCTAGGGGCTGCTTCATTCAAACACCAGGTTTTCCACAGCTGTTTCGGCTATCAAATGATCCTCTTCCTTATTCTCTACAGTACTTGCAACATTGGCATAATATTTTAGACATGGCACACTACCTTGCTCACGTGGCTCACTATCTTGCTGGTTCACTCCTTGGTCTACTCTGATATCAGTGTCTTTACCAATTCTCTGTTTGTGTGTAGGTGGGGAATCAACGTGTGGAGCTCACGCTTTCGGAGCTGCAGGAGATGGCCACAAGGCAGCAGCAGCAAATAGAGGCCCAACAGCAGATGCTCGTTGCAAAGGTAGCATCCTTTCATCACTACTTTATTTGCCACTCTGAATCACCATCATCATGAATATGATAATGGCTTTCCTTTACATGGCACTTCATCAAAATATGCTGCTTACTTTTAAAATTACATGAGTTGGCGTCCCTGGCTCACTGAACTACTTTACCATTCCAGCACATGAGCATGTACTTTTGTTTTCTACATAAAATAAGCTTACAGCAGGTTACCTGTTAAGTCTGTATCTGTATAATGTTCTTCATGATGTTTTGCAAGTAAATGTAGTTTGGTATATTTGCGTATTTATTGAATGAATTTGAAGACTAAATCAGAACAGTCCAAATATTGGACCCTGATTGGCTGACATCACCAGCTCCTTTAATTCAAGGAGTGGAGGCTTTTCAGGGGGGGGCTGATCAAATGCTCCAAACTTGCCTGACTGGAAGGATTTCAACAATTGTTTAGTGAGGGGATCACACAGTGTGTTGGAGTTTATACTTCAGTCATTCATGGGAACAGAGGCAGAAATCACATGTTTATTCAAGCACATGTTAATTGGCTCTTTTGCCGCAGTTCTATGTAGTTCAATGGCAAGTTCCCCTGTTAATACCCCCCCCCTCCCCCAGTAATCAGCAAAGAAAGAATGTTGTTGGTTATGTAGATGTTGACACTGTTGGTCCAGTAACAATATTGCTTAGATTTCTCTAAGTAATGGGTGGAGCTGGAGCAGTTGGCAGCAAACCTCCTCATATTCAGTCTATCTTGTCACTCTGCATGCCTATATATATATATATATATATATTAATACAGTAGGACCACTGTGCTTGTGGTATGTTGATCAGTCATGCAAGATGAAGCCCACTCTAGACCTTTAGACTATTTATTGCCATTATTGTGGTGTCTCAAAAGTAGGCCCTCTTGAAGCCCTGCAGTCATTTGGAAACCTGGGGCTGTCATTTCCTATTTTAGGAGCTAAACTGGAGCAATGCTCAGTTGGATAGAGAGATGAAGTCATCTGACCCTTTCTTCAGCCCTCAGACACAGAGTTGACAGAGCACAGCACAGCACATTTCATTTAGTACATAAAAAGATTTAGTTTTAGGGTGCGTCTGCCAGGTGGATTTCTGCATAAGCTATTTGTGGGCCAACTCTGGTGAGTGTCTTGCTGACTTTGCTCTTCTGCAGTCTTTATAGTTAGCTTTGACTTCAAACAAATATAATTATTGAGCAGTTAAATATTACCTGACGCAGTTGGCATCCTCTGTACTATCATATTAAACAAGATGAATTTGTTTGGAATTGTGAATGAGAGAACTTTGAGGGAGAATATAATGTATAATAATAATATGTATGTGGGTGGAGCATGCTATTGAAATCCATTGAGTCTTTGTGTTAGTTGTGTCTATCAAATTCATGGAAGCAGCCAGATATTGCAGACTTGTGTTCAGTAAGCCAGCTGATGGTCTGCTTACTGATCAGCAAATTATTGATTACCAAATCTGTTCTTCCCAACCTATCCAAAAGTGCACTTAGTATTTTCACTGGCAAAAACAGATGCTGATGTTTCATTTTGCACTGTTAGATAGGTAATACCTACAGTCAGCCATCTGTATGCACCTTGTTCTTTTTATTTTTTTCACTTAATAATAAGCAGCATGAACAAAGAAATGAAGAGACTACCAGGTTGCTTGTGATGCTTGTCATGTCTGTCTTTACAGTACCTCTTATCTCTTTTGCTGCTGCTTTGTTGTTGTTGTTAGTTGTTGTATGTGGTATGACGATGCCCATTTGACACACCTCTGCACATATGTTCTTCAATCTGTAAATCTGTTAAAGTGAACAGCTAGCGATGCACATTTGCTCTGTAAAGCCAATAATGTGAAGAGTCATCAATGCACATTTGCTCTGTAAAGCCAATAATGTGAAGAGTCATCAATGCACATTTGAATGTATATGCTCATGCGCTGGACTGCAAATTTGTAGATCTGTAAACTGCAAGCACCTGTTGACCTGTAAATCTGTCAATAGTCAACATTGTCCTCTAACCAGAGGGAACGCTGTATTAGAATGACGAAGATCCTGTATCTTTATCTTCAATAAGTCCTATTTGTTCTTATCTATATCGTATTCTTTAGTACTGCAATGACCCAATTTTTTTCCCAAGGGCATCATTTACGTTTTCTCTTTTTATAGCTGCTTGTGAATAAACATTTTGTTGTACAGTGCCTGTTTTCAAACGCATGATAAATAAAACCTAAATTTAATCTTGACCCCTTGCCCACACTTTCCTTTTCATCCCCATCCATCCTGTTTTCCCATCTTCTCCATCTCCTCTCTTCAATCTCTATCGCCCTCTCCATAGGAGCAGCGCTTGCGTTACCTGAAGCAGCAGGAGCGGCGACAGCAGCAGTCCATCTCAGAGAGTGAGAAGCTGCAGAGGCTGAAGGACCGCGTGGAGAGCCAGGAGGCAAAGCTCAAGAAGATCCGGGCAATGAGAGGCCAAGTTGACTACAGCAAGGTCATCAATGGCAACCTGTGTATGTATACATAGAGTTAGAGCAGCATTTCATTGTAGTGAATCTTGTTTATATTGAATAGTCCACCACCAATATTCACAACCCTGGGTATCTGGTGATTTTATTTGTTTGGTTTCACTTTTAATAATCTAGTCTAATAAGTCATTCCTCCCACACAAACTACAGTGATCCAATATGGTAATGTTTTTATCAATGTTGCCTTCTGGCTAATTTGGAGTTCAAATAATCTTGTGGTGGAGAATTCATCCCTTAAGAATCTGTCACATTAGTATCCTGTTGGTTAGTATTTGTGCAGATGATACATACAGTGTTGACAATGAATGACTTTGAAATCAGATTCTGCAGTATGTCAATGTTTCAACAAACACAATGATTGGCAAGGCTGTGCTCATGACAAAATGGGCCTAGTTGACCTGCTAACTGAACCTGTAAAAGCAGTCAATCTACAGTTGGATTATGAATGGGCCGAGCTGATTGTTTTGCTTTCCTCCTGCCCAGCGGCAGAGATTGAGCAAGTGAGCAGCCTCTTCCAGGAGAAGCAGTCTGAGTTGCAGACTGCCGTGCTGCGGGTGGAGCAGCTCAGCCTGCAGCTGGAGGACCTGCGACGGGGCAAGCTCAACGGTATACAGGCAGCCCTGGGTGGCCAGGTCACTGGCACTGCTGCCCTAGAGCTACGCAAGCTCTACCAGGAGCTTCAGGTATTGCATAGCACAACTAATGCTGGATGTCTAGTGTATGTTTTTTTTATATATTTTCCACTGTGTTTACATAGCGTCCGAGTACAGTCACAGTCACAGTCAGTTTTCTTATCACCCTCAGATCCGGAACAAGCTGAACCACGAGCAAAACAGCAAGCTGCAGCAACAGAAGGAGCTTCTCAATAAGCGCAACATGGAGGTGACACTTATGGACAAGCGCATCAGCGAGCTGCGAGAACGCCTCTACAAGAAAAAAGCTGAGGCACGTCAAAAAGAGAACCTTCCTGTAAGGCTAGGAGCGCTCAACACACCACCTCATACAGATTTCTTTGTTGATTTTGTTCAAATGCTTCAGTATGAGTTAGGAAAAAGCCAATGCTGTCACTCCCAGCTGCTTAATATGCCGTGAAACACCAAAATGATAACCCATTCAACACGGTTGACCTTAGTGGTCCTCCTGTGTTTGATATAGAGACTATAGGAGACAGCAGTGAGTATTCACTAAGCAAGTTGATCTGTATTAGGGCGAGAATAATATGTATGAATATTTTTCCCTTTCAACACTATCAAATACTGTTGACATTTGAAACTTTCTCTTCTCTCCCCTCTTATAGCTCAACAGAGCCAACGGGCCGCCCTCTCCCCAACCAGCTACTGGGACTCTGGGCCGCGTGGCAGCAGTTGGGCCCTACATCCAGGTCCCTGTGCCAAGCCGACAGGACGGGGGCTACTCTGTACCGCCCGATCCTCTAAAGCCTCAGACACTGGGTGTCAATAACCAGGCCAACCACGGCCGCACTAAATCAGGTTGGTCAAGTTCTACTTAATGGACGTCCACAAAAACTTACATTTACAGTTCAGTTAAGACCGTAGGAACATGGAGAGGGAGACAAAATAGAAGAGAAGCAGGTGAGGAGGATTCAGTTATAGGGCAGCATGGATGCATGTAGTTTTAAACCACTACACCATTTAACACATGTTGCATGAATGGCTTCAACTGTTAAGCTGTTTCCTTCCTTCCTGACTTTTCATTTCTCAGTTTATTCTCCACCTTGACTTGAATTCTGTATTTCTTTTTTCCTTCTTCTCTAACCTCACTCTCTATCCATGTACTCTGTGTATATTGTGATTCTCTCCTTTTCTTTCCTCTTCTGTCGTGTGTCTATGGTGTCCTCTCTTTGTGATGTCTTTGTTCCACTTGCGGGGGGGCAACGCTGCCTGGGGCAGACGGTGTGCGAAAGCCTCCTGGCACATGGAAAGTGTCTGATTTAGACATCGTGGTGGACCCGGTGCCCCCATCGGTTCCAGAGTCACACCCAGGCCCTGGAGCCACCACTGGCTCTGACGGCACGTCCCGTGAGTGCACAGGTTGAATAAGCAGAGGGATGGCACGTTCTGAACCTTGTCTCTCAAGTAGAGCACAGGATCCTCAGCATGCAACTGGAGCTTTTACTCCATACTGCAGCCATATCCAGTAAACACTGATAGTCAACCATTTCAATCTCAGTTTAAAATCAGTGAGTTACTTACTTACTAGTTTAATTGGCCAGGAATTTGAGATTCCCAAGAACGGACACTGGCAGATCACACCATGAGCTGCCTACACCAACATCACCCCATTGACTTTTTCAAACAGTTCATCCTGAAAACTGATGTATAGTTTGTTCCGCCAGACCCAGTTCTAGACAAAATAAAGTTTGGTTGCACAGCTGGGGAATCGCAGGAGGGGGGGGCACTTCTGTGCCTGATTAAGTTTACCAATTGCTGAGTGATGGAGGCATCCTTGTTTGTTTCAGCACCCCTGCCCCATCCAACAGTGCAGTGTGCATCTAGTCTGGACTGGCAAGAGTGCCTGTTGACATTTCATTTGGAGTCTTTGCTCTGTGGGATGGCTAATGACGTCAAACTAGTAGGCGGCCATCTTTAAACACTTCACTCCTGCAGGAATGTAACACTCATAACTTACTGTTAGCTGACATCATGCTCCATATGACAAAAATGTCAGTGACAAAGCACTGCTGATCCTGTGTCTGTGCACCATGTGTACACTTCTGAGAAGGTTCAATGTGTCGAGCGCCTCCGTTAAATTTACCCACGCAAACAGTCCAACATATTTGGGCTTTCGTCTAATTCCATAACCTCCCCAACCTGCCTAACCTCACACTTCATGCCACGGTCTCACAGCAATCGAGTTGTTAGAATCACTTTTGTCACACACAATTCACATGCACAAGGAAAATTATGTTACATGTTCATGTAAAAGTGTCATTTGATTCATTTCACAGCTGTCAGTCCCAACAATCTGTGATTGTCCAGGTCAGGTTTATGACAAACCTGAAATCTGCTTCCTTCAAGATTGTGGAAGTATGTGTCTGTAGGACTATCTAACTGACAGTATTAGTGTCTGGTGATGATATATGTACTTTAGGCAGAGAGTACTTCTGACATTTAACCTAACCCAAAGCTCCAACAGCTATAGCTGCATAATGAATTTGAAATAAAGAATGGGGGCTTTTTATACTTTGCTCAGAATTGAGTGATTTAGGCCTATGTGTGTTGGCCACAAATCAAAACAGTTGGTACAGGTATAAAATAACATTGAGAATCTGAATTACTATAATTACCACATTGGCTTCTGGGTAATAAGGAGTGGTTCACAAGTGCTACAGCCATATTGCCAATGTGCTGCCATATTGGCAGCCTGTGCCATACCCATTTAAAAAATATATATATATTCTTTCTTTTTCATCCTCCTTATGTCACCCTATCCTTGCCATCTAATAGTGTGTCTTAAGCAGTTTTTTTCAATTTATTATTTATGTTTTCACTGCTGTTAGTTTGTTTTCCTGTGTGGCAGTCAGCAAACTTTGGATTGGAATGGATTTCCATGAAATTTGGTAGACAGATAGGCCTCTGTCTTTTCTTGTTTATTTGTCTGTATGTTGGTTTGTTTTTGTAGGAAATGACTTGGAGATGAGCAGCATTGACATTGTGCTTACTGTCTTTCCCTGAATCCTCTAGTACCTAACAATTTAGTTGCTCTTAGCAAAACTAAAAGACTGGATGACTAAATATGACCAGAGTAGTAGTACAATAGTTATTTCTCTACATTCATTCCTCACTGCAGCCATTAAAACAAAGGCTCGGGATTTTTATCCTATTGATCAATAACCTGTCTTAAGGCATAAGAGTCTTCATATTGTGTTTTTGAGAAATTGGCACCAGCATCCTATTTTCATTTGTTACCAATGCAAGTGCAAGTCAATAGGGCATGAAACCATTTCTATGACAAACCATTCCATTTACTTCCATAAGCGGCGGTAATGGAGCTGTTTGAAAGAACTTGTATGTGATTTGGAGATAAATGGTTTCATTATTGATTACCTTGTCAGCATTGCTTACAAATACTAACAGCACAATTGACAGGTTATTGTATGTCTCAAAAGGGTGCCTGGTTAATAGGATAGGCCCCTTAAAATCCTGAACGCTCAGTTTATTACCAGTTCCAGGTCAAAATGGTATATACTGTATGTATGTGCATAGATCTTACACATACTGATGTCCTTGAAATGGAATCCAGTTATTTCACTTTTCCATTAATCAGACACAATTCAAATACTGAAAATAAACTAAATACCATTCAGACCTGGCTCTGGTGGACATGCTTTCTCCCTGTCCTGTGAGTTCTAAATCATCCCTCTTCTCATACCACCTCCATCATTGGAAATGATCTCTTTCTGTTACACAACACACTTATTGTGACATTATCCACTTTCTCCCCAGCTAATGATACTGGTTGGCCTACTGTGGGCAAGAACAACACGTCCCTGAAGCCCCCTGACAGAAGGGACTCGGGGACCGATACTCAGGGCAAGAGCCCTACTTCGGGCTCTCCCGTTACTCCAAGTACAGACAAGGTTAGTCCTCTTTTTCCTCTAATCCCCTCAAATGAATCCGGGGAATGGGTGTCAGTTACAGTGCATACGGAAAGTTTTCAGACCCATTTAAGATGAGTCTGAAACATAACAAAATGTGGAAAACTTGAAAAGGGCTGAAAACTTTCCGTATGCACTGTATTTCTATGGCCTCTTACCTCCAGGGGTAATATAATGTCTTTGAAGAACAGCAGTGTTCTCTTCATTATACTTGGTTTTATGAATATCCCCACAAATTGAATTGTTTCCTGAAACTCCATTCCCCTGAGACTCCTCTTTCCAGGTTAAAGCTTCTTTAATCTGCTTTCTTCAGATGAGCTGTCATAATAATGCCTTGATGACATTATTGAGGGGCAAGGACTCACCTGCCTTTCTATGAGACTTTTGTTTTATCACCTTGCTGTATAACAAACTGTTTTGAATCATGGATGTTTGTGTGTTTTCATGCTTGAACAAAGGTGCTGGACCCGAAGATGGCAGTCTCCTCCCCTGTCATAGCCAAACCACAGCCGCCTCCCTATGGCTCCCACCTCATCTCCACAAACTTAGGCAGCTCCCTGGAGCGCCGTAAGGATGCACCGCCTCCTCGACCTCTCCCCAACCCACCAGCCCCTGCTTGGCCCCGCGTCCCTCCTACCTCAGGCTCATCTTCCCAGCAGATCCAGCAGCGAATCTCAGTGCCCCCAAGCCCCACCTTCCAGCCCAATTTGCCCCTGTTCCCCCCTGGGCTGAGCGAGCGACTGGATCCCCCTCTGGCTGTGGCAGTACGCCCCTTTATCCCAGACAGAGGCTCACGGCCTCAGTCGCCCCGCAAGGGCCCAGCTACCATGAACTCCAGCTCCATCTATCACATGTACCTCCAACAGGCGGCACCAAAGAGCCAGCCACCCAAGCCTACTCTCAAAGCAGGTAAGTGGGCTTTTAGAGATGGACCAATATGAGATGGAGGCCTTACTATGAACTATTGGTTACAGAAAATGCTCTGTCTAGACCATATGTACTGTATTACATATAAGTGCCTTTGTTTGAGTATTAGTGCTACCTAGATCCAGTCTTGGCTTTTAGATCCAATGAATAAGTTGGCCCTGGGGACCATGAGGCCTCATAAATTTAGCCACAGTTGCCACATGTGACAATACATTATAGGTGCAATTATATAGGATGTATTTGTCGTGTCATGCCCTGACATTTTGTTCCACACTGTGTTTCTTTGTCTACAGTATATGGGAAGCCTGTTCTCCACTGCAGTTCAACACCCCCCTCGCCCCTGCCTTTCATCCAACCAGGGGGGGCCTTCCCCATGTTCCAGGGTCACCCGGGGGGCGAGGATCTCTTGGACGGAGAGGTGGACGATCTGGAGGGCTTCCAGCTCCTGGAGCCCTCAGCGCCCCCTCCCAGCGTAGAGAACATCCCACGACCACTCAGCCCAACTAAGCTAACACCAATGGTGCACTCTCCGCTGCGCTACCAAAGTGATGCTGACCTGGAAGTGCTCCGCAAAAAGCTTGCCAACGCTCCCCGGCCCCTCAAGAAGCGCAGTTCCATCACAGAGCCAGAGGGCCCCAGCGGACCCAACATCCAGAAGCTGCTCTACCAGAGATTCAACACACTTGCGGGGGGCATAGAGGGAAATGCAGTCAGCGGTGGCGGAGGCGCTGGCGGCGCAGGCAATGGAACACCATTCTACCAGCCGGCCAACCCTCCTGGCTATTTGGGAGGCGACTCTGTGGCCGACACAGACAATGGAAACCTCCCCTCTGTGATGGTGCTTCCACCACCACCTGGAGCAGAGGAGCCGGGCTCTGAGCCTCCACCTCCAACTACTGACGCTAATGACAACCAGCCACTGCCCTCACCACCAGAAGGACTGGAGGACCCTGTTGAACCCGAGGAGTCAGAGGACAACAACAACAACAACTTGGGGAGCTCTGAGGCCTCGCTCCCCAGCCCTGTGCCAGAGGTTATCTCTCCAGATGAAAGTGGCACTGTGGCCTCTCAGCCCCTGGTGAGAGACACACATACACACACCACTGGTTGCATAGAAATCCATCCAAGGAATACAATTTCCAGGTATAAATCCAGTTCCCAGTTACAATCCTCTTTTCCCCTCTGCATCATAACAGGAGAAGCGTACAAACCTGAAGAAGCCAAACTCGGAGCGCACCGGCCATGGCCTCAGGGTGAAGTTCAACCCTCTGGCCCTCCTGCTGGATGCCTCATTGGAGGGAGAGTTCGACCTTGTCCAGAGGATCATCTATGAGGTGTGTTTGTATGCCTATGTGTGTGCACTTGTGTGTACACATATGTGTGTAGTGCCTGTGGTTCATATTTGCATGTAGACTTCATTCTTTGCAGTAGTTTCCCTGGCTAGCTTTTTTTGTTTTCTTTTTTTTGTACCCCTTCTCCTGGAATAGACGCTCATCTTATCCTCTGGGTCCCTCTCTTTTCAGGTGGAGAATCCTAGTACTCCCAATGATGAGGGCATCACGCCACTGCACAATTCTGTGTGTGCGGGACATCACCACATAGTCAAGTTCCTGCTGGATTTTGGTGTCAACGTCAATGCAGCAGACAGCGATGGATGGTGAGTCCCTGCTCGTCGACTTAAGGGGTCTCGAACGAAGGAATTTGATTCAGTTCAATTACACATGATTGGCCTTTGCATCCATTTACCATTTGTATGTGTGTCTCTGTGTTTTTCTGTTTGTGCTTTGTTTGAACAGGACACCGCTTCACTGCGCAGCTTCCTGCAACAGTGTCCATCTCTGTAAGGTACTGGTAGAGTCAGGGGCAGCCATCTTTGCCAGCACCATCAGTGATGTGGAGACCGCTGCAGACAAGTGTGAGGAGATGGAGGAGGGCTATATCCAATGCTCCCAGTTCCTATACGGTCAGTATCGTCCCTATCAGACCGGTGTGCACTAATTCTTGACAGATGTACATTTCTCAAGGGGAAAGCATTTGAGTATTTCACTTAGTTTCTTATGTGTGGCATTTGGTTCATCTAATATTCCACACAAGCAACACTGTTTTGATAGTTTATTTCCGTCTTTAATTGTCCAGGTGTTCAGGAGAAATTAGGCGTGATGAACAAGGGCACGGTGTATGCTCTGTGGGAGTATGAAGCTCAGAGCCCAGACGAGCTGTCGTTCAGCGAGGGGGACGCCATCACCATTCTCCGACGGCAGGACGACAGTGAAACAGAGTGGTGGTGGGCGCGTCTGGATGACAACGAGGGCTATGTGCCCCGCAACCTGCTGGGGGTAACTACACCATACACCATACACCATGCGCCACATTTGGCTGGTTTGCATTAACTTATCGATGAAAAAACGATTAATGTTAAGGTCACTTAGGTGCGTACGTTTCAAATAATGCAGTCGAGAAGTGAAATATCACGGAACTCGCACATAGCCTAAGAAACGGTTAAATGTCAACATATAAGCAGAAAAAGCAAAAAAATAAATAATTAAGCAACAGGACGGTGACAAAACTTCTACCCTAACTAAATAGATTTGATTGAATCAGTCATGTCACAGTATTTTTTTGTTTTTTTAAATGTGATATTGCTGTTGAATGAATTTGGGTTAATAGAAACTTGGTCATAGTCCACATTGGCGTAATACTTATTACCGGAATGTTCTGCCTGAGCCCAGACTGAAAATGACTCAAAGAATGAGTTGTTGTTAATTGGTTTGTTTAATTACCTTGCAGCCACTTAATGGTTGCAAAAGATGTTGAAAGTGATAATAACCGGTTCTCTTCTTTCTCTGTTAACCCTTTGCAGCTGTATCCTAGGATAAAGCCTCGTCAGCGCTCCCTGGCGTAGTTTCTCACTACGCTGACCGTTGGTTAACTGGACTAGTGACAACCAAGAGCAAAGAACAAAAGAGCCTGGTGCTCTCTTTCTCCCTGTGGCCATAACTCCCCCTGCCTTTTGCTTCTTCTCAAATCCTTTCTCTGAAGCATCAGGCAGTGAACTCTTGACACATATATGAACACACACACACACACACGCACGCACATACACACAGACACATATGCATATACACACACATAGTCAAACACAAGCGCTCCAAATACGAAAATGTCTTCTACCACTCCATCTTTACCCTGCTGGACCCCCACCCTTCACCCCATTGCTCCGCCATCGTCCCAACTTGATTTTTTCCTAATTCAGTGTCAGTTCTGTATCAGGCATCTCATTGAAGAATAAAACACTAACCCTTGTCTCAGTGTTTCTGGACAGTGCTCACATTTCTTTAGTCAGCCCAAGCCCAAGTTTAAGTAGCATGTTTTCTACCCATGCAGCCATTTCAGGCCTAGCAGGGCCAACCATGCAAAATGAAGTCAGTGGTGGCATTGGTTTACATGACACTGTTATTGTGATCATTTCTAGGAGCACCTGGTTTGAAAATATTATTTGGAAAACAGGATATTGAGTGTGTTTTTGAATGTGTTGAATGTGATCCCTTTGCAGGAAAGTACACTATCTCAAGTCTATCCCCATTCTAGCCACCAAAGATGAAAATAGATTTAACAATTTCTATTTCTTCTCAAGGCATTGCTCAATTGTTCGGAGATCAAACAGAATAGTGATTTAATAACTTGATATGGTGCGACAAATAATGATTATAGGGTTTTTTTACGATTACTTTGACTCAATTTTCACAACAGAGTTTCCGATGCAAAACACTTCAATCCAATTCTAATTTTGGGCTCAAATATAGCCTTTGTTGTACTACCATTATACTGTGATCAAGACAAACAAAACAAAGTCAAAGTCAGTAACCCAAAGAACCAAATGTAAGTGTGTACAGTTATATTGACCAAAAATACTGTTACTATTTTACAGTAACTGTGACCACTACGTGAGCTTTGGATACCACCCGTAATGCCCTGCTCCATGTTGGCAGAAACCATATCACTTTTCTAATAGCTTTGTGGTGAAGTAATTACTAATTGTGTTGCAGTGCTACTAACCTGGACAATGTCATTAGAGGTATACAAAAATACAAAAAAAATACATGTTGAATTGATTTCGTCTCCATGTGTAGTAATAAGCATTGTACTTATAAGAGGTGATTGTACCCTTAAGTGAGTAATGTAAGTAATGTAATTTAGTTGTGCACATTTTGACTCAAGGTAAGAGTCAGTTTGTTTGTCTGTTGTGAAAATTTGGCCAAAGCAATCATAAAAAAACGAATGGCTCCGAGGATTTGACGAAGAGACAGAAATAGATTTAGTTGGGTAAAACAAAAATGTGTTAATCCTCAGTAGTTCTCCTCAACAGCCAGTAAGAACCCTCCAGTCCATCTGCCAAAGCCGGGGTGTTGAAACATCCTTGGTCCAGTCTAGCCAGGAAGGGTAAATATAGGTCAAAATCTCATGAATTCCTAAAATCTCATGCATGTCACATCATGAACACTATTGCAGGACGTGTTCGCTCATTCAGTGTCATGAATTAAAAATGCACAAACCATACGTGTGAGACTTGTGGATGTGTGGCAAGGACATGATTAAAAGCCTATAATAGCCTACTAATGGAAGTGAGGCCTTGCACAACAACACATTATTCTGTAACATGAGATTTCAAGACTTGTTTCAAGCTGTTTGCTAAAGAAAACAGTATTTGGATGAACAGTCAAGTATATTTTTGCTTGTTTGATTGTCCCTGCAATGAACAGGTCATATGGTGCAGATGCCAAAATGTATTGTCATGGTAAGGGATAACAATGTTAGGCTTTACCAAAAGAGCTTGCCGAACACAAAGTGAAGCTGTGTGTCTGCACAACATCTGCTGAGTGTACCAGGCTATAAACGTAATGTCTCTTACTTTGGGTATTTCAGGACGTAGGATTTGGAAAATAACTTTAATAACAGGTTGTGTTTGATCACCAGTTAATTTCTACTGTTCAGTTTCACAAAGCAAACTGAAGGCGGTCAGTAGGCGGTGTAATCCACTCCATGGTGATCTGGGAGTTCAGCTGTGCTGTTATACTATTAGTTGAGGCTTTTATTCAGCATATTTTTAATCAATGTTGGCATTCAAAATCACTTGGACTCCCCTCCCAAGATCCACAGGTCTTCTGACTATTGATCCCTAATGAGATTTCCAAACCATCTTGAAACATGTACATTTTTACAAAATTAATCATTCTTTTGTCTGTTTGTTTTTTTACTTTCTACTAGGATATAGTTTCAAATGTACACATTTAGTTATATCATTTTACAATCAATATATTTTGGCCCTGGCAAACCCCACTTGTTCCTGTGGAAAAGGGAGTACTGAAATACTCCACACGTCCCAGGACCAACATGGGGCTGCTCACACTCTTCCACCACCGAGGTAGTAATAAAGTAATGTCTATTGTTCTCTCAGCAAACATCACATTCATTTGAGCAGAGAACCAAACAATGATTCAATCCCAAATTTAATTGTATCAATCACAGGCACATATATTTATTGATCAATGAAGAGTAGGACATTGTGTCTGAAATGGAGAGCTTCAAAGTCAGACTTCAAATTCGCTTCAGACAATCCTGAATTTGCCATGTCCTTTTCCTTAAGTCGTCCCCCTTGAGGTATAAGCCATTCCCATAACACTATTCTCTCTAATTCCTGTATATCAAGTCATTCAACATCATAAAGCTCATCATCTTGTTCTGATCCTTGAGCGACTGAGTATTATGCCAAGTGTGCAAGTGGCCCAAGCTTTATCATGACCTAAACCTGTACATAGTGTGAGGAGATGTGAAGTGTGTTTGATTGTTTGCTGTATGGAGAAGTGGGCTTTGTGTATGAACGCTGTACTCACACATCCAATTCTGTAAATGTGAACAATAAAAAAAGAAGCTCTGGCATGACGAGAAATGTTTTTCAGTGTTGTATCATCCAAATGATTCATCTCTTTACCACTAGATGCCAGGCAAGTAGGATTTCAGAGACAAATAGATGGTGGACTATAGTGAAGAGACAACAGAAGTGGATTAAAAGTGTGAATGGTGGGTAGGTTTGGTGCAAACAACAGCTGGCATCACACACAAATGGGAACTGCCCAGCACAACCAGTATAGTGCAGCTTCAGTAGAGCAGCTTAATGGTATGGTTGAAGGCAGGTAGAGTGCCTTAAGAGCATGAAAAGAGGACAGAAGGAATTGCTGCACAATGCAATGTCACACTAATACCACTAGGTGGCGATCTAAGCCATCCAACTGTTTAAGAAGTAAGGTCATTTGCAATATGGGGAGTTGGAATGTTTTCAATCGTAATACCTTTATCCCATTTTTACATTTTTATCTTGATCCTTCAAAAGAAACATCCATTTATTCCATTAGGATTTCTCTCAGCCACTACAGGGGGAAGAACCATCTATCTACAGCTTTTCTGAAAAAAGGTTGTGATGTTTTGATGCCTGGGTTGCTGTCTGGAAGGTGTCTGGTTATTAGCATGGGGTGTGTTTTTGTTTTTGCTCGCTACAGAAATGTTCTTAAACTATGAGCCAAGACCCAAAATGGGTCACAGACCTACAGTATGCCTGGTGGGCTCCGTATGACATGAGTGATGAGTGATTTGAGAATATTTTCATGCACTTTTGTCCCAGGTTTTGAGACTATGTTCCTCATTTAGGTCTTTGGAATGAAAAGTTTAAGAATTGCTCAAAAAGGCCCATCCATTACATAACAGAGCAGTCTGGACAGCAGGCAGCGATAGCTACATCTGGTCAGCATGTTGTTGACTGTGCAGACTGAACCGTTCACATACATTTTCAGGGAATGAAGGACAAAAAGGGCTCCCACATCTTCAATGATTTTCAGGCAGGAGCAGGGTGCCGTTTAATAGATAAGGTACCTCTTTTTCATGGATAGCGCCGTCCTGTTTGAAGAGAAAATGATCATACACTGAACTCTTATATATAAATAAATAAATAAACAGGAGGACACATTCTGTCTGGCACATGTAGAAACACTTGAGAGTTCAGACCAGACTTTGTTGACCTTCTGAGAAAGAAGAGCTGTTAGTTGGCTTTCTTCTCTATGGTGACCAGTGTACCAGGTCATGTCTTCAGATGCTTTTATCCTCATCTTGGCATTGGCTTTGGTCACTCTTCTGTCTGCTGAAGTTGACCGTCAACTCCTTTGTTTTGGTACTTTAATGAGGAGGGTGTGTGCAAAACTACCAACTATATATAATATCCTATAGGAATATTACAATGACACCATAGGAGATAAAAGTACCATAAATTACAACAAGGCTACTATAAGCTCTAAGCTCACTATTGGGTACCTTAGACACATCACAAGTCCTTATGGGAATATTACATTGGAGTATTACAGTGATTTTTCAAGCCATGACAGCTTATTTCATCACTGACACAGAAATATACTGGAATGTAGAAAGTAGGCCAAGCTGTCAAGTTGAAAAACAGTCCCACTCACTCTTTAATGTAGCATTGGCACTGACAAAAGGGAAAGTGAATTTAATTTTTTTCTTGGTTTGTGTTTTTTCACTCAAATTTGAATTATTGATAAAAAGATGGATGGGATACTTCAAGATTTTTTAAAATATTGTGTTGAAATAATATTAAACATTTTATAAATGTCAGTCCCCCTATCTCATATGACTGTTGGGACAACTTAACGTCAAGTAGGCCTTGAGAGTGGTATTGAAGTAAGCCATGTAAGAATACATGAAACATTAATGATCCCAGCGGGGAAACTGGATCACAGTAGTAGCAGAGAGGAGGCTATGAATACTAATAAAACCAATACAGAGGATTAAGATAAGATAATACAACGAGCAATTACAACAAGAGAACATACTGAGTTTACCTTAGCGGATAAAAAAATACAGATAAAGGGTCTTTGCTGACGTATTTACAGGTGAAAAGGTCAGCTCTAGTCACATTAAATACAAGAACTGAGTGAGGTGAATTACCAGGCTACTGAGAGGAGACCCTGCAGTATTTTAACATTTCTATGCAGTAAATTCTCCATACCCTACTTCACAGGGATGTTAAAAACACTACAACGTCCACAAGACACCGGTTTAACATAGATAAACGCATGCGCAGTAGCGGTTTCGTGTCGGCGCAAGCGAATGGGTGACGTCACGCCAAGCCCGGACCGACCAACCAGTCGGGTGAACAGTCTCCCTGTCTGGATTGTTTTCTGCCTTACTTTTTGCCTAACTGATGAACTTGTGGATACAATTACCAAGAAAAAATGCGCGACGTCACGAGGTAAGGCTTTCGTTAACGAAAAAAAAATACCTCAAAGTGTAGTGTTGATAAGCCCGTGTGGTTAACGTTACTGCGGGGACGTTGCATTGTGTAGGTCGTCCGTGCCGGTGTGGCCAGTCAATACAACAGCCATCACAGCTATAGTGAGTTCACTGACGCTGCCTATAGGGTTGTTTTTTTCAGTTTAATGTCCTGTGCTACCCCATGAGCTTCGCCCCATTGAGCGAAAACCTGCCATAGTCACAGATAAGCCGTTGTCCAAACAAGCGAAGCAGTTGTGAGTGAAGTCGGGCGACATTTGCATCTCTTTTGCAAAGTCTGCAGCCTGTCTGACCTGCACAGCTGATGGTTGAACCAGTGTGTTCAAAACAAGGTCCCTGCTGCTGAAGATGTGGGCTTTTAGGGTTCCCAACCTCGGGTGCAAGGACCTCCAGGGGGTCCCCAGCAAAATGAGGGAGTATATAGACTTATATAATTGTAAATCTTATCAAATTGGGTCCTTGGTCTGATCTTTTTTGCGGTCCTCAACAACCCTGAGTGTGGTGGTGTTCATTGTGCAAGCCTATGCGCTGGGATGGGAGTCATAGAATAAGGCCCTGCAGAATTAGTAACTGGTTAGTAAATATGACTGATACATTTTCTAACCAGGTATCTATAGGTTAACTAGGTTATCTCTTCCTTACATGTATATAGGTAAACATGCCATCCATCAGCTGGACATACTGGTTCTATGTCACATAGTACCATAGTGTTTTAGTATTTAGCATTTAGGCCTTTGTATTTTGTATTTTGTATTTTATACCCTGCCTGTGTATTTTGTGCATTCTGTTTCTTGTTGATACTGTTATGCTGCTGTAACCCCACAATTCCCCCACCAGGGATCAATCAAGTATCTATCTATCTATCTATCTATCTATCTATCTATCTATCAACCAATCATAATCTCTGGATATTTGCCCATACAGTTGTCAAACACTTGGGCAAGTTTGATTGGGAATAGTGACCCAATATAAGTGCAGGGCTCCAATAAAGAGTCATAAACCACCCCAGTTGTTGATTAAGGGAGGCGCGCCTCAGCAGGGTACCTCACCTGGGGTAAGTTAATATTCACTTGTAGCACTGCGTTGAAAAATGGAAATAATTCACTCACAGCTCTCTCTGCAAGCACAACACAGGGCTTACATCATTCCAGTACCAGGCCCATGCCCAGTTAAGCACTTATCACAAATGGCTTGCATTCCCAAGAATTAAAGTGCTCTAAATCACTGAGGGCATGCATGTGCTTGTATTGGGCTGTGGCCTTGTGAGATGGCTCTGCGTGGTGTGCTTTGCAGACATGTTTTCACTACAAACATGGGTGGAAGAGTAGCCAGTACATACTGTGCTGTTAGCTATGCTTAGACAGGGAGTTGGTTGGTTACAAATCAGCTTTGACAAGCCCTGGCATTTGAATTACGTGTCTTGTTTTCTGGGTTGGTGCGGGCGATTAGTCAGTATCATAAGTGTATGCTTGCCCAGGTGGTTTGTGCTTTAGGGCTTCCTATGCCTGGAGATGTTATTATCAGGTGACCTCTGCTTGTGCTATCTCAGCACTTTCATGTTAACATGCAGGCTGCCATCGCAGAACTAAATCTACCAGATGCAAAACGAAGGGGGCCTGATAGTTTGACTTAATCCTCCTGTTCCACAGAGCAAAACATCCAAACCTCAACATCCAGGTTGCCAGTTCAGAAACTCTGGATGCTGGTTGCACTGTGAAGAGGGTCGGAGGAATGAATGACGTCTATTCAGGAGGCCTCCATCTTTACTTTATGTAGCTGGTCCTCTGTCTGTCTCGCTGTCTCAATGTCTCTCTCACTACAAACACTAAAGCTGCCATTGGGAATTGGGTCTATGAACTGAGTGTTGGATTTCACAAGACTGGCAATGTAATGTGGGCGGGGGGGATCTCCCAGGTTGGCTCATATTAAGGACTACAGAGTGAAAGAGTAAACGACAGCACAGGCGACAGGGGAGGCATAGCTTAATTATTCTTTCACTGGTGGATGTCATTTAGGATTCGCCTTAATAACACAGCTGAGCCCAGAAACCGCCGTATGTCAGTTTGTGTTGGCATTAATGTTCAGATGTGCGGAGGCAGGTGTGAGCCAGGGCCCTATGGTCACATTTGTTCCTGTGAAAATAATTGAAAATATTCATCCTCACTGTAAATCTCAAGTGGTGCGTTGGCTCCCTTTTCAGTATTCTAGGTAGCATGAATTTATTTTTAAGGGGTATAGATAATGTTCTTATTCTACTAAATCATACAAATGAGACTAAGATGTTAGCACCGTGGAACTCAAATGGTTTGACTATTTTACATTTAGGACAGTAGTCTTCCTTGGACAGTATCTAGGTTTATTAGAAATGCTTTAATGCCTGTAATTGCTTTGCTCAAGCATGTAGTATTATATAGTTGAAAAAGTAGGCCGTATTTCTGTATGAATTGACACAGTTACTAGAGGGTTTGTAGAGAGTCAGGGCAGCAGATCCAGTTAGTATGCACGCTATGTACTTGAGACTGGGTTTAAATCCTGACTCATGCTAGGGTGTCGCAGCTCGATTTCCTCTCTCTCTTTACTGTACACTGCCACCAACAACAAATGAATCACTTGAGCCTACAAATAAGATAACAGAATGTTTAAAGAACAGAGAAACTTCAATCTTTTAATGTTGTTGTGATGTTGTGAGCATTGCTTTCACCCCACATCAGGTCCTCAAGTCACTCCCAACAGGCAAATAAATTAGAGTGACCATTTTCAGTTTAACTAGTCCAATGATATTTTCTTTGAAGAACTGACTTTTATACTCACACTGAAATCCTGCTAATGTGCTGTCATGTATTTCCAGTTGAAACAGGATGTTGGGGTTGGACAAATCATTCAAAAGTGTTAACCAATGGGATATCTATTAGGCAGAGAAAGTTTTCTTTGATGGCAGAGGTGGAGGGGATTGTTCAAAAATCTGTGATATCGGTTGTAATTTTTATGTACAGCTGCTGGTACATGATGAGGTAACTGCTAAAGATGCACTTTTTTACAGAAATGGGATTTTCATATAAAACACAAGAAAATATCTTGTTTGTAAATTTCTTGCCATTTATTGATAAGTAGGTGTATATTGTGACAAGGGAAATTACCTAACAAGGTAATTGTCCCTGAATGGTTTTAGGAAAAAGTTCATCACTGTCGGTATCGTTCCAACTAGTGTCAAAGTTGAGGTTCACATTCTCTGGCCGAGCTCTTTCTGATGTCTGGTGGATGCAGTGGGATGAGCCGTCGGACCTGCAGCACTCTGTTGGCCAGCCACAACAATAGGCCTGTTTGACTGTTTGAATGTGCCATTCTTTGTGCGGTGTGCTTCACTTGGGCCAGACAATGGCTTCATTTAGCATCCCTTATTCACCGAGGCCTGCCCGGTCGCCATGGTACCCCTGCC
>CABFOQ010031037.1:0-13274 GCA_900660455.1 Gephyroberyx darwinii
ATGAAACGAGGGTGGACATTTCAGCAAGACAATGATCCCAAACACACAGCCAAGGAAACTCTCAATTGGTTTCAGAGAAAGAAAATAAAGCTGCTAGAATGGCCCAGCCAATCACCTGACTTGAATCCAATAGAAAATCTATGGAAAGAACTAAAGATCAGAGTTCATAGAAGAGGCCCACGGAACCTTCAAGATTTGAAGACTGTGTGGAAGAATGGGCCAAAATCACACCTGAGCAATGCATGCGACTAGTTTCTCCATACAGGAGGCATCTTGAAGCTGTCATTACCAACAAAGGCTTTTGTACGAAGTATTAAATAAATTTCAGTAAGCGTGTTCAATACTTTTTCCCTGTGTCATTCCATTTTATTACACATAACTTAATTTCTGAACTTATTTGTTTTGGTTTCTTTGTATGTATGGATTACTTGGGTTGTTACCGACATCTGGTGAAAATTTCATGTCAATAGCACCTTTAGAAATATATTTACTGAGAAAAATGGTGACGTGTTCAATACTTATTTTACCCGCTGTATACACACTGACCATACACAGTAGAGGATGACCTATGACCGATAGTGTGTAGATATGACAGGCTCAATAAGACTGACAGAGGGCGTCTCACCAGTGGAATGTCATGAGCCTTCTCCAGCCGCACCAGTTTAACTGTCTCTCCCAGGTACTGCGTCACACTCTCCATCTCTGTCTCTATTTCCTGCACTGCCACACTGTCATGGGCCTGCATCAGGGCCTGCCACATAAAACAAACACATACGTACACACATATGTACATATAGAAATGGTACAAACACATGAGGGACAAAAACAAAGATAATAATGGATGAGGCAGAGTAAGGCAACGAGAATAGGTGAATGGCTTGTGATTCTGGTTGAATTAGCTTTTAGCCTATGTAGCAGCTATTGTTTGCATGAAAAGAAAGGGATCATAAATCTTGTACCAGTAGATTACAGTTTCAGACAGATTCTGCATGGCTTCTAATACAGCACGCATCCTTCAATTGGTATACGCTAGTTGGTGTAAAATGATGAAAGACGGATGATACCAAACAAGTTTCCAAATCCCCTTGCTTTAACACGCACCTGCTACCAAAAGCCAACCCACCCTCCGTCTCTTTAACGAGAACAGTCAGCAAACCCCACCTCTAAGCCAGAAATAATACAAAGATTACTCCTTCACTTCATTTAATGTGACAAGCGCTCCGTACTCTGCAATTAATAACCGTCGGCCCAAATTAGTTTCTCTATCCAGCAACACGGGGGACCTGAGGGAGCGGAGGCCGGGCTAAGCTTTGGCGTTCACACAATCCGTCTTAATCTCCCCGTGCATTTAGGAGTCAGGATCCGCTGCCATCCATCATCAAACACCTTTGGCTTCCCTGCTTGCGCCAACAAGGAAACTGTCCCCCCAGAAAACAGGGAAGGAAAGAAGGGTGGACTTAAGGGGTTACTGCCTCCTCTCACACTTGCAACTGTCCCCACTACTTTTGGGAGTGTGGGTGTTACCTGTAAATCAAATCAAATCAAATCAAATCAAATCAAATCAAATCAAATCAAATCACATTTATTTGTATAGCCCTTAATCACTGTTACAGTCTCTAAGGCCTTCACAGTGCCCAACATGTGAAACAATAAATGGTTAGTACACGGCATCCCCCAGCCATAGACCCTCAACAGAGGACAGGGTCAGTCGCCTGGGGCCAAAGGGGAGCGGCAGGTTCCACGCAGAGTAAACAGAGATAATCCGCCCCCCCTCTGTGCCGCAACGCAGGCTCGCATTACACCGCCTCCGCTGGCTAATTGGATCCGACTCTGTGGAGGGGTTAACGGGCCAACAGAGGCCGGCCACAAGTGAAACACCAGATCCCCAAAGGTCCTATGTCAGGACCCTCCATGGTAAAATCACATCAGTCATCCACCTGAGGCCCCTCGCCTAGCTTAATTTCTAGTAGATGACAGGGAACTTATCAGGACTCCCTGGTTCTGACAAATCACTGATTATATTTGTTACAATGAAGACAAGTAAAAGGCACCAGAGCTTGAAGTGTAAGTGGCATAAACTAAAGTTCTAGTATAGTGAGACTATGTTTTTTCTAGAGATGAACAAATGATGGGCAATAAATAAAGGATAGTCAGAACAGGGGTTCCAAATTTGCAGTGTTTCAGTTGTCACAGAGGATACATCCAATCAACTTTTTCACATGTAAGAGTCCAGTTAGTCCGCTGTGCCAACAGCAGCCGTATGATCGTTAATCAAAAGGTCACAGCTAATTTAAACTGAGCTAAATTCTACCCGGCGCACACTAGCTGTCCAAACAAGTGGACAAAGAGACACACCAACAATTACATATCACCGCAAGTTGGAGGGCTCCCCCTAACACCTGGATTTAATGTTTAATTACACCCACTTTTACATTTTCATGTTTTGATTCACGGTCAATACAATTTAAATTCAGTCTAGATTATAATAGAATGTGTCCAAATCCTCATGTATCAAATGATGTTGTTATGGAACGACAGGTTGGCCTGAAAGGACCATTTCTTTAAAACAGTCCTTCAGGCATTTGCCCTGCTGAAGTGTCCTTGAGCAAGACACTGAATCCCTAACATCACCTTATGACCTCCTTGATTGAAATGCCTGCTCTCTCTCTCTCTTCCGCTCTCTCTATCTGTCACTCTCTCCTGATGTGTACTGTATCATGGTGGAGTGATGGGCCATTTGGTCTACAATTACTTCCAACCAAGTCTATTAGAGGGCAACAGGGTGGAGTAGTGAGTACAAACACCATCTTTCAACTGGAGGACCCGAGTTAAAGCCCTCATGTCGGCAAGCATCCATCCTGCTGAAGTGTCCTGAAACAAGACACTGACTCCCTACCCGCTCCAGGGGTGCTGCTCTGTAGCTGACCCTAACCCTGAGTATAACATTCATTATGTGTCCAGCATTACATTTGCCAGCTTAGCAATGAAAATACTGAAACACACTGGTGTTGTCTTAAGATAATAATGTGGGTTCAGGGTAGACCCTGCTGTCAAGCAAGATGACATCTGACCTGGAGATGAGGATTGGTGAGCAGAGCTCTGAGCTCCAAACCCTCCTTCTGTTGGCTGGACTGGAGAATCCCCTGTACCTGGACACAAACACAGACAAAGAAGGGTATGGGGAGCTAAGCAGTAGAAACAGGCTGGTTTCTGTGGGTTAAATTTAAGACTTTTTAACACCATTTTAATGGCAATTCAAACAATATTTAAGACCCCAAAAATAAACCTGAGGAGTAAAACAAGAGGCACTCTTAATCAGAATTACATATTAAACATATTAGTTAAGGTATTTCATGATGCTATTTAATTTGACTATATAGGGGGTACCTGTGGTGTAGCCTAAGTATGAAGTATCTAGCATATATTGTTCTTGAACTATTGTGTGACAGACAGACACCACCATGACGCCATTCCATGTACAATAGTGGTGGGACATAAAAATAGCAATACTCAAAGACTCAAAGGCAACATTTAGCCTTTTATCTTAGTGATATATGACTTATTCTCCAGCTATTATAGTCTACTTTATTAAATCTCTTTTTTGAAACATCATAAATTACATTCCTTTTGCAAAATGTGTATTAATTGATTGATTGGTGGACTGTGCATGACATAATGAGATAATAGCAGGAAGAGGACCCGGTGAAGCAGGATGATCTGTTTTGCCTGTGTTGATGCAGTGGCCTGTATTTGCTTCATGAGTGAGTTAAAGCGTTCCACTGACATTAACACTTGAGTCAGATGAAGGTTGTGTGTAATTGTATCAAGGCCATACACCAAACTGTAAACATCCCTGTCCTAACAACTCCAAACTATACCCACTAAAGATAAGATTTGGAATTCTCAAGGGATTCTGGAGAAAAATGAAAAACACAATTGCGTACACACACACACACACACGTACACACAGTAGTAGTTGGCTACTCGCTAATAAGTCACACTGGAGTTTCACATTCCAGGCAGGGAAGCGCTCAGTATTCACTCTACTGTAAAGGGACTTGTTAAGTGCTGGCTGTTGCACTTGGAAAATAATAACACAATCCGAAATACAGCATTCACTTTCTGTGTGTGTGTTTACAGGTGAACGCTTGACGTGCTGGGTGCAACTTGAGGAGGGTTGTAAATGCAGACTTACAACACACACCCTCCTTTCTAAATAACAGCCTTTTACACAGTCTCTTCCCAGCCGTGACTTTTCAGACCTTCAACACTTGTGATCTGTGATGCAGTTTTACTTTTATTTGTTGTTATTATCTTCATTTTTGTGGCCTAGGTTGCTTAGTAGCATGATAATAAAGGCATTTTGGAATTCTTTCTGCTTCGCTGTCCTTCTGCCTCCCTCTCCTTTGTCTCCTGTTTGGAGCTTAGTTCACCCATTACACTAATCGAAGCTCTCACTAACAAGGTGACGCACTTTCCCCTCCCCCCAGCAGCGCTGCGACTCGGCCCACGCTGCTGTAAGCTGTTGTAAGAGTTTCTTTTTCTGGCCGCCCAGATCCTGGCCCCCTTACTGCAGAGTGCCGCCCTGCTCTGCCAGCCAGGGGCTGCTGGGAGATAAGCCTGCCCAAGGGCCAATCCAGTGTCACACAGCACAGCCACTTAGTTTAGACACACTGCAAACTATTTCGCCTTGTTAAGCGCTTCGGGAGCCGTTGCCCTGTTGGTGAGCGTACACATTGATTTACTGTACACAGGAAGATGCCATGTGTTGGAGTCTGTGAAGGAAAAGAGATCATCTCACCAAGGCTCGCCATCTTAAAATCACTGCCAACGCTAGAACAGCATTTCTGTAGCAGCGCCACTTGGTGCCCCTTGAATGAACTCTGCACAGCTCAAAGCAGCCTGTTCATCAAAACAAGGTTGACTCTTACACATCTAGCCATCAGCAAAAATCATACTGCGCCACTCTCACACTGAAAAGCCTGTATTACATTCTTTCATGTTACACAGATCAGAAGTTGACACTAATCCTAATGAAGTGCCTATTGTGGGAGTAACCTGTCACAGATGTATAGTGCTTTTACCTAATTCATAGCAAAATAGAACGGTTCCTGTCTCCCTCTACGGGGACGGGGGCCTGTGTGACAGGCTGCATTTGAACACTTGACTTGCAGAAGCTCTGAGGGGACACAACTCAATTACTGTCACTTTGCTTCGGTAGAGAGCGGCTGGCTTGTGTTTTGTCAACGAGGGAGTCAGGTGTGGCAGATTCACACCTACTCAGACGTGAAGACTGAGATGGTTTCCTGCTCTCTGTCACTCTCGGCACTGAGGCCCGGGAGACAGCACTGTCAGCTGTTATTGAGACAGGAAACAGCAGCCGGTGGACGGGGAAATCAAATAAACACGCCACTGTGAAGTATTCGATATTGGAAACCAGCGGAATATCCTTTCCTGTCCATCTAAAGTGTAGAATATCTCCCTTTTGCACTCCTCTATTAGCTCTCTTCCTCCTCACCTTGCTATCCTTTTCTCAGGTTCCTCAATTTCCATGTGTAGCCTGGATCCAACCCCACCTTTCATTTTTGTTTTCACTAATCTCCATTTGCATTTCACAATTCTTTGGACTGGCATGGCTGTCTTTGGCCCCAAAGACAGCCTGCTTCGTTGAACTAATCATCATCTTGAGCAGAAATATGCCAATGTACAGCCTAGATCATTCAGTCACAGTTGCAAAGAGTTGCTTTACTCATGCAGGTACTTGTAAACACGGGCTACCAGTGTCCAACCCACAAATTGGCAAGTGCAGCCAGAGTGCTCTATGCCTGTAAACTGCCTCCTCAGAGGAAACCACTGCCAGTTCCATGAAGCACTGAATTAAAACGGTCACGTGGTTTACGAGTAGGTGCAAATAAAAATGAAAATGAGTGATGCATTGAGCTGGGTCCAAGCAAGCTCATTTTACCTGATTCAGTTGGAGTTGGAGCCGTAAGTAATAAAAACACACAGATTTACTAAACTAAAAAGACCCCACTGTATAAACCTAGTGCTATAACACCATTAGAGTTCCCACTGTGGCCCTGATGTAAAATTACATGATTTTTCCATGAAGTCGGAGCACTTCCAGGTCCTAAAAATGTTATTCCTCCTTGAGTTTGACTTGTTTTTCAGTTCTAAGGGATCATCTGGTTTCCACTACAGTTGGGCTTGCTGTGGAGAAAAACAGCTGAAAACCACCATCTAATGCAATGAATGTGTGAAAGAGAATTTATCAAATTCCCTGACTTTTCCTGTCTGAAATATACTGCTCTAAATTCCAGGATATTCCTGAAACTCCATGACAAGTGGGAACCCCAAACACTACTGCTGCATAATGTGTACCTCCTGGCAGAGGCCCTGTGCCTGGGCCGTGAGGGGCGAGGTGGGGCCAACGCGGCTCATCTGCTGGGCCACAGCACTGTGGATAGTGTAGGCATTCCTGAAGTCCTCCCTGGTGAGCAGCTGCAGGACGAGCTCCGCATCCTGCTGGCTCTGGGCGTCAGTCAGGCAGCGCTGCACCCACTTCAGAGCCTGCAGCAACTCCTCCAGTTCTGAGAAACAGACGGAGACAGAGAGGAAGATTACAATGATGATAACATTACAGAGACACAGACCAAAAGATAGAGGCAAGGAGACTGAGGGAGAACAAGACACAGAGGCTATGGTTACACTTGTCATCTCAATGCGATTTCTGAGATCTGATAAAAGATAATAAAGATTTAATGAGCTTACATTGCTGTTTGTCCACACTTGGCTGCTATGCATGTCCTATGGCTGTATTTATTTAAAGCTGCACTAGGTAAGATTTGTATGTAAAAATACACCCCTCTTAAGAGTTGATATCATCAATCCCTCTTACTGAGACCCTATTGTTTTACCCTTTTTGTCTCAATGAAATTCTGGTGTCAGGTGTGGACACCTACAGGAAGTGATGAATCAAGATTTAAGATCAAGTATGATAAAAGCCTGCGTGTGTGTGTGTGTGTGTGTGTGTGTACACAGATCTGTATGTGTATGTACCTATCATTAACTATACATTTTCATTGAGAATCAACAAAATAATATAGGGTCTTTGTTTGCTACAGGCATTTGGACATTTTACCTCAAAGAACATGTCATACAAGATGAGTAACAACGCCTTTAGAGCTTTAGAGCCATAAACCTTTGTTAAGAAAGAAAGCAAGAAAGGAAAAAGGGAGAGAGACAGAGAACAGAGTCTGGAAAATGTGCACTTCAGATGCATAAAAAGTGTGCCAACAGAGACATCAGCACATAATAAGTTAATATATAAAGCCAGTGCAACTGCAGCAACCGCTTTGTTGATCGATATAACATCCCTCAAGCCTGCATATTGACAATGGTAGAGCCCATTAGCTTTCAATATGTCAGCTGTCACTTATTTCTTACATTCTTATAATAATGCCTTGCAAGCACTGTCAGTAGGTAATGGCTTTTTTTTTAAGCTGCAGTAAAATGTCATCAACAAATCTATCCATTATACCTTATCAAAAGCCTCATTCAACTAAATATATTTTTATTCAACAAAATATCTGGCTAATTAAACTAAATAAATCAATGCTAACAAAAAAAACTTTGCTCACATGAATTATGAAATTGTGCTCAGCCAGGACATGTGTCTTGTGCACTCAAAGTAACCAAAATGAGGGCATGAGGTCTATCTCCTACACACGCAATACCATCTCGTGCCCTCAATGTAATAAATCATGGCTTGGAAGTACATATTTTATTCTCCTGCTGCCACTCACATGCTCCATACTATTCAGTCCAGAGTTGGGACTAGGACAGTAACCAGTGCAAAAGGTGGGCAGCCCTTAAAACACATCACCCTCCTCCGCTAATGACCTCTGCTCAGCCCCCTCACCAGTCATTGTTCTGACTCCTTTGTTTCACAGAATTGTTGTGAAAGTTCCCAGCAGCCTATTCTTCTCTGAGCTCACTCCTCCTCCTCTTTTTTTTAATGTCCCCTCATCCTTCCCTCCCCCTTTGACTCCTCCACTCCCCCCTCTACCCCTCCTTCTCTGAACTCACCAGCTACGGGATCCTGGGCGTGTGTATCTTTGGTGGCCAAGGACTTCTCTTTCCCCTCAAAGGTGGGGTTGTCGATGCCCACCTTGGGGTTCTGGGACAGCTTCTTGAGCCTCAGCGAAGCGTTGGGGTCGATGTCGCGCTTCGCCCTGCCCTCCTCTTCCCTCCTCTTCCTCAGCTCCTCCTGGTATTGCTGGATCCTCTCCATTTGGGCGCTGCAGCGTGGGGGTTTGACGAGGCTGCTTTCCTGTCCAGGACAGTCCACAGCTCTCTCCCTGTGGGGCTTGGCCTGGCCGAGGCCTGAACCAATGCCTGGACCAGAGTTTGGGTCCTCTTGCACATAGCCGTTCATATGGGAGGTGATCATCCCTGCTGCAGCACTGTACAGCTCAACCCACCCCAGCGTGCTACGAGGGACTGGCGCAGAGACTCCTCGATTCACGGGCCATAGCACACCAGCAGAAGATGTAATCCTTTCTGTTCTTTCTGTGGTCTGTCCTCCTGGAACACAATGAGACAATTAAGATGGATTTCCCCTTTTGATTGTCACTGTCACTTTCATCACATTCTTAGGAAACCAGAGACAAAATCATTCCAAGATGAGATACCCGCCATTTTGGCACCTATTCTAACAAAGTGATTGATAGCTCAAATTATAATACTTTTAAAAAGACAGTTGGTAACTTACATCGTTACACACTGACGCACGTTTACACACTGGATCCGTTATATTTTAGAACAACTGAATGATGAACCTCAGGTAATGACTTTTTTTTCAAAAATGAACTCTCTATTTGTTGTGTTAAAGAAGATTACTCCCATTATTACAACACCTACAGTCTCTGTCATACCAATGTCGTTTTAAATGTTGATACAATTTCGCCTGTAGTAGCTTGTTATCAATCTGACAATCACTATCTCTAAGATCAATCTAAATCAGGTAGTTTGAGTAATCTGTGTTCTCAAAGCCTTTAAACACCAGGAAGAAGGCACAATACCCAAATGCATTGGAGTTATTTAATCTCTCAATATCTATTAAATGAAGGCTATATCATGTTTAGCCCTGGATATATATATATATATATATCAGAAATAGAATTTTTCACATTTTTTTTTACTTCCTTTAATCTTTTTACTGCCTCCTCCCTCCAGGGCACCTTTCATCTATCACACCACTAATCTAACTCCTAACATGGAAAGCTCTCTGGCCTCATTCACCTGCAATCCCTTAAATTCAGCCTCATCCAGCAGTCCTCTGCTTGAGTACACCTGTCACCAAATGGCCTTTGGCCACTGCCTCATCAAATGCTTCATCCCTAGTTCTCGAATAATCTATGTATAACCTATACACCAGTGTGGATGGCCAAATAAAGATATTGCATTTGAATGTGATGCATGACACACAACTACTACTACATGATCTGCCATTGCTGTGGTTTACAATCTATTTTAAGGATGCTACTTGTATTAATCTGGATTAGCAGATTTGGGAGTATGACTATTAGATGTTCGCTCTGGGCTTGTATTAGTTCAGTTTGCTAAAAAAGAGTTTTATTAAAAACATAAAATACATTTTGCAAAAAGGCAGACACTGAGTGAAGAAGAGTGAAAGTGCTCTGTGCAGGCCATAAAAGGAAGATACATATTTAAGAAGCCATCAGCATGTCCTCATCTTTCACATAATGACTTTAGCTTTAGCTTGAACTTTTGTTCAAATACCAAGCAGTGCCTGAGTAAGTGTTCTCTTTCTCCTCTTGGGGCTCAAATACATTGCTGGCTTGAACATAAAATTTTACAATTTAAACTGACCTGTTTAATACCAAACAGTCAAAGACACCCTTGTGTATGTATAGAGAAAAACCTTATCATGAGGCTAAATCAGGCATTGCCACTAACCTTTGAGGGTCCTGTCATGTAGTCAGTCATACACTTGTTTCACCTACCACCACATAGTAGCCCTCCCCCCTTCTCCCTACGTCCCACAGCTAATCATGTCTGGCAGGTCTATCCCCCAGCTCCTGGTCCAAGCTCCCAAACCCCTCCCCTACAGAAGCATTTAGCTCCGTTTAGAGTGGCAGTGCATGGCTGACAAACAGCAGAGACAGCCAGCAGGCCATCTGTTTCCTGTGGGCTTAATTAAGCCTGGGATCTCCTGCTCTACTCTGGCTCAGTGGCTGCAACAGTACTGTGAGGGATGCTGGGAAGGGACAGAGCTACCTGGGTAGCACAAAGATGCGTGCACACACCCTCCCACCCAGCCAGCCAGCCAGCCAGCCAGCCAGCCAAACACAGACACAAACCCACAGTGCAAAACAACCAGTCCAGGGGCCCTTGAACATGTGTGACTGTACATAGTAAAGCCAAATGCAAAACAATTACAAATACAAACGTCTACCCTGACTGACTGATTGAGGAGGGCTTGGTAAGAGATCTCCATGGAAGAACACAAGTACAAATTGAAGACGACTTAATAGAGGTCTCACTTGGGAAAATCTGGAGCAAATTTAGTGTTTGTTACTCTAATCCATGCTGCTGAGATACTTGTCCTGCAGACTTTTGTTGCAGTTGCTGAACACCTGTTGCCTCAAACATCAGTTATCAACAGTGACGTAGTGGTAAATAAAAAGGTGGATAAACTATGACCTCTAGTTGGTCCACCACGTTATATTTTCAGAAAAGCACCAATTTATGCTTCTTTCCCTTATCCTGGTAAAATTTACACTATCATCTACTACTTACTCTGATGTATACCCAGAATTAATCTCAAAAAGATTTATGTCATCCTAAAAGGTGGGTAAAGTTTATTCAGCAAAATAAAAAGTTTAAATGGGATTCCCCTCCGCTACATCCCTGGGTTATAATTACATGTATACCAAGAGGGTGAAAATAGTAAATGTTCTCATTCATTAGTCATAGGTCCGTGGTTTACAAACTAGCGGGCTAAATGGCTGGCTTCGCTTAAGGTGAGGTAAGGTAAGGCCTTCTACTTTAATAATAGTCGATGTAAAATCCCCACTGTAGGTCAACAGCAACGCAGTCACTTATTATATTTAGACCTAATTGTCCGTTATGCGCTATATTGTGAAAGAGCAACGGTGTAACTTAGCAACTTAATGTAACACTGATACTGACATTGGCAACAACAGGGTTATACGGGATGAAAGGGCACATTTATAAACTGGACCCAGTTGGCTGTGTTGGAAGAGTATCTGTTTTCAATTTTGATTTGTATTAATTCAACGATATAAAGTAACTTCGCTGTACACAACTCACTAGTAACGTTAGCCTGATGACGACTAACGTCAGGAAGTTACTGCGTAGCTTAACGGTAGCTGCCCTGTAATAGCCAAGACGTCGGACCAACTCAAACGGTCAAACTATTACTACCGCTAGACAAAGTATACTCACCGCTTCAAAGAAAGCTGGTTGGGTTTGGAGAAGAGGCGGGTATTCCGTTATTATCCAACGTTTCGGAAATGTATAATTCACAGACGGAAGGTTGGTGAGAACGTACTGTTTCCCTCCGTCTGTCTTCACATGACCGTGCTCAGCCTCCGTGAGTTGGGACAGGGACCGTCGCGACTCTTATAGCCATTGCTGTGAAACTGCGCCTGGTGTTTTGCGTCGTCTCCTTGGCAACACTGCGGCTCCACAGCGCCACCACTCTATCAGGCATGCGCAAACTGCTGACAGTGTTTTCCATGCTGCACCCTTGGCAACGTTGACATACTGTGCTTTAAATATACTGATAATATCATTTTCTTCCTTCCAATATTTTCCAATATAGTGGTTGCTTAAGGGGAAGTGTGAGGGATGCAGAGAATAAATTACAAACCAAGCCAATTCTTGATGACTGATGGGACATAACAGGCATAACAGGCAGTAGGCATAACAGGCAGACAGACGCGCACACACTAAAAGGCACGCGCGCGCGCGCACACACACACACACAGACTTGGGTGCAGGATCAGCCAACTATTGCAGTACAGCTAGAGGAGAAATATTTCACTCAAAGATGCAACCCATTATGGGTTCAGTACGGTATTAATGGAAATGGAGCTATTATTATTATCATTATTATTATTATTCTGAGATAAAATACTTAGAAAAGCGCTTGTCTTGTTCTAGCCTGCCCATCCCTATATAAAGTCTAAAGTCCAAAAACATAGACTAAAAAGTACAGTAATTTTCTTACTGATCCCATACTATTTAACATATTATATTCATATTCACATAGATGTATTTAACTGACTAGGTTCTAGTCACAGACCCGCTAATCATCACCCACTAATAGGATCTACTGTCATTTCACCTTGCAGAGCAGAACAGAAACTGTCTAATCTCATGCTGCCTCTGAAGTATCTTCACCAAAGCTTGAAGCTGCCTTTTTTCCCACTGTATTTTCTATTAGGGTAATCCTTTCTGACACCTCCGTGCTTAACCTCTTTTCCTCATTAGGCCCTCTCCTGCCAGTGCCCGATCATCGGATTCTTAAATACTTACCATACTGGAAAGAGACAGACAGAAAGACATGCTTTGTCAGGATTCATTTCAATGAACTTGACTATTTTTTTTATATAGTTTTTTTCCAAAGAAGGGTTTTGCTGACTTCACGTTCATACAGATACATACCTTCACACCTGGGAGCTGTATCCTACCATTGGCCACTGAACATCACAGGTTAGGTGCCTTACTCATAGGGTGGGGAGACAATAACTCATTCATTCAAAATCCATCCACTTCTCTAACCTTTGATCTACTGTCTACCCAAACCTTTAGGTCTGCACATTGGTGTACCAAAGAAGAAAATCACTTTTTTTTCTTTAGATAAATTTTATTAAAAAAGGAAACCCAACAAGAACTTTTTACATAATGATCAAGGATTTTTATTATCTTAGTCTCTTTCATCAGTTTCATATCATTACAGAAAATGTTATAGTACAGCGTTGTTCAATGTCTCCTCATTGCTTAATAATTTCCTTAGGAGTGCTGGTCACATATATCTGTACAATATGGTTCTCATTTTTTCTGTACATTTTTTGTGAAGTTGGTTAAAAAGGCTGTCAGCACTTAAAGAAGCTGTTTCTTTTCTTTCTTTTTTTTCAATAGTTGATCAAATAAAAGATTATTTTCCCAGGTTCAGCCCGCCCCTGGGGGGGGGGTTGGGGGCAGAGTTTACACCCGGTCAC
>CABFOQ010031038.1:12691-29029 GCA_900660455.1 Gephyroberyx darwinii
GGAAGGTGTTTGGAGAAGAGAATAAACAAATCAAACAAAACAATGAATATGAGTGTGTGTGTGGTGTGTGTGTGTGTGTGTGAGAAAGAGAGAGAGAGAGAGAGAGAGAGAGAATCAAATTTAAAATCACTTTTATTTTCACAGCTCTCCGTGTCTGTAGGTACCCTGTACGTTGCTCCACTAACCTAGTTTGAGTAAACTATGGCTTTGCGTTGTTTTATAACACTGCTGCCAAAACATTACATCATGAGCACCCCCCCACCCCACCACACACCACACACCCCACACACACACACACACACCAACACCACACACACACACACACACACACACACACACACTCATTACACCTTTGCTAACCTATGTCAGTACATCACGTTAAGAGGTTAGCAGCAGAAACGTCTATTTTTACCAGTGTGGATAACATACATGTACTAATATTAAGGTGCAAGTAAGACATAATCACAACTATTATGAAAGTATTTCCTGTGCAAGTGATGTGTGAAATATTGTAAGGGAACTCCCTTCAATGTAAGAAGTCCTTTATGTTACAGTCCAGTTCATATTTTTGAACATGAACAACTCTCCTTCAAAACCAGAAACCAGAGAACTAAGAATCAAACTTGTGCCGTCATTGGGTGTGAACTCTGGAGCTGCTCCACAGAGAGTGACTAGGAAAAGATGACTGGAGGATGGTAGTACATTTTCTGGTTGAGAACACTACCAAGTAATAAAGCTCAAAAGCCAAAAAACGAGCATTTTGTGGGTCCACTGTATACCTGAGGAGGGTATACTGCTACTCCAGTGCTGTTAGAAACATTTCTGTAAGACAGCCACTGTTACACCTTCATTTGTGTATGCTGACAAAGTAAGAGCAACATAAGCGCAGCCAGGTAAACATCATGTAAGTTGACCAACATCGCCCCAAAAAAACCTCATCTGCACATCTAAGGTCATGTTATGGTTGTATGTCATGAGGAGTGAAACTGATCAGATATAAGTGAATTAATGAAATGTGAGGAGCCTGTGTTTGATAGTGGCTGGAACCAGTGTTATAGTGGAGGATAGTATTTGCGGAACAGTTTACCCACCTTGTAAACTGGCATACATTTTAACTATATAGATTCATAGTATACATAATAGTAAATCATGTCAAACTGGTGTAAGTTACATGAAGACAGAGTTTTAAGGGGAAAGGGCACAAATCAATGCCTCTGAGAACAATTGATTTTTGTTTTGTTTGGATTATGGTGACAACCGAGTGGGGGTCGTAGTTTACGCACATTTTCATTTATTTACCACATAACTTTCTGTTGCCAAGATGACATAACTAACAGTCAATCATTTACCAAGCTTCCTTAAACTCGTTCTCGCGTGCGCGCCCCCGCGATTGCCGTCCGAATGCGCTCGCTGTCGGCAGTGAGATCATGTGAGAGTCCACGCTTGGGGAAAGTGGGTTAGCAGGGTAGACTGAGAGGAAAGCAGGCGGAGAGTCACGGCGCAGAGGGGGGGTCCACAAACCGAGCTGAAGCACCGTGGGAGTATTCTGTCAAAAAGTTTACCGAAATTCAGCCGCTGGTGCGTCGACGCGTTAAAATGCGAGCCGGAGCGACTTTCTTTACTCAAATTTTCCCGTCGCCGGACTTTGTTGAACGATAAAGGGAAGGGGAAAAAAGACTTTCGGGTTGTTTGCTGGCCGTATTCACCCAGAGCTGCCTGCCATTGGAGCGAAGTTTATATTATATCGACGATATTACTCTTATTATTGTTCTGTCGTCCATATTAACCACATGTAGTCGAGTTTTCAGCATCCAGTCAAGAAAGAAAAAAAACATCAAAATGAGAGGTAAGTTGGTTTTTATGGCATGTTAAGTCTGCGCGCATGTATTTGAACTTGTTAAAGTATAGTGTGGTTTAATATGGGATGAAACGGCTGCATGTGTGCGTACACAGAGATTTCAGCGCGCCTGTTCTTTTCCTAGTGCTCATTGATCCCTCATGACTGGATTAGCCGCACAGATCTGGAGGCTGCGTGCTCCACATTGAAGTTTGCTTTGCAATTATTCAGAGCTGTAGGCATGTTCAAACATGGAATTAAAATCCATTTATTACCATCTACCAGGCCCGTTCATGGTGCGATCATGACATACAAAGTGTAGATGTGCATGATTTTACTTTATTGATTATAATTTGTGGTTGAGCGAAAACTGCCTGCCATTTGGATACATGTCAGTAATATCCTACCTGGGACTCCATCTGTGGTTTATGCCTGGGGATCCATGTTAGAGTTATGCAATGAAGAGAAGGAGGGGCGTGTGTGTGTTTCGGGAGGGGGTGGGGCTGTTGTTAACCAAAACTATAATTATGTAATCGAGACATTATTTGATCTTATCAGGTAATAATTAATGGTGATCGTTTTAGACCTATTCGCGAATATCGTTAAAGCAAAAACAAAGCTTAACCCATTTTCTTTGCTCTGTCGGCACATATTCTTGTCTGATAATATGTCATGTGGTGTTTGTTGTTATCCAGCCCTGTGATGCGTGCAGCCTTTTTGTCTGTGCCAGAGAGTTAGTTAATGAATTTCAACAGTGTTGTTGTGATGATGTGGTGGTGCGATAGCGGTGCCAGCATGGCCCACTGTGAGTGTGCAGAGGGAGAGGGACCTGGCTGTTCCACTGACCTAGTTATGTCACCCAACATTATACAGCATTCACAGAGGAGGGAGGAGGGGCGGCTCGGGGAAGAGCTGTGCCGCCGGAGGTCCAGCGCCATGTGCGGTTGAAGGGTGGCAATAAACGTCGCCCTTGAATGTGTACTGAAAGCGAGCTTGAACTTGGGCAGTGCAGTGAGGCATTTTGAATACATCTACACAGCCTGTAACCCGTGCAAAGTGCAGGTTGTGATTTTTTCCTTTAACCATAAAGCAAAAATACATTTCATATATACGTCATATATACATAATTACATTTAATAATCCACAATAATTGTGTATTTTGGATGTGCTTGCAGATTTATGCATAGGAATCAGTGTCTTTCCAGAGTCCAAAATATATTTCAAATGAATGTCATCCACATGTACAAATACATTTTTGGAAATTATTATTATATTATTATGTATGTGATTTGTTTATGCATGTGTTTATGCAAAAAAAATGGGGTGTAGACCAGAATGCTACAATAAATTAAACTTATCTGTTGCTTAAATTGGCAAGTCGCTTCCACCCTGATTGAAATACTGTAATGTTATTAAGATGGAAACACATCAGGCTATAACTACTCACAATTTAGACCAGACTAGGTGTATTGGTGTTTTCCACAGAGCAGCAACAATGGGAAGTCAAAAAGTCAAAATGGGAAGTCAATGGGAAGTCTGGTTTTTGCTCTCAGCGAGGTCCTTATTGCATTCTTTTGCTGTGCAGGACAGATATTAGCTACAAGGAGCTTTTTTGCAGAAGAGGGAGGGAAGAATTTTGGCAGTAAAGGTGGAGGGAAGAAGAAGTGGAGGGGCCCTCTGGTTGAGTTAGGTTCCCTTTCTGGCAGGATATCCAAATGTAAACAAACCAAGCCTTAGCTCGCTGGACTAAAAATATGGGTTAGTCGCTCGCTTTCAACAACTTCTCTTGTTGCTTGTTGCTGACTAGAATAGATTAGATTTTCATCCTTATTTGAATCTTTGTTTTTTGTAAGCCATAATGACTTTAGTACAGATTTCCATCTCATTCAAACAGCTTTGTTATACTGACAGGCATTTAGAGGCCAACTAATACATCTGGTGCTTCTCTCTGCCTCTGGTTTATTTTATTGCAGAGTGCACTTCCTGTTTCTGGTACAGCATGACTGAATGTATTAATGTTTATTACTTCTTCACACATTGTAAAAAGATCTTAAGGCATGTCACACACTAGAGAAAATACATGGTACAGGCTTATGAAATTCGCAGCTGTTTTCTAATGTGCAAAAAGACTCCTCACACCTCAGCTGATATTTGCTTCTTTTAAAACAGAGCATGTTGATTTGAATCCACTTGCACCACTTGCGCACAACCAGATTGTAAATGCAACTTTTATACGCATTCAGCAAAGTCTTCATAGCATCCTATTGTTATTAGCAGTCTTATCTTCTGTGCAGTGTTGAATTTTTTAAAAAAACAAAAAAACTTTTTGTTATTGTGAGAGCTGTACTATAGGGAATAGTGTTGTTTGCTACAAGGTGTCAATTGTAATCTGTAAAATAACACCGCCTCCACAGGTTAAACAAGAATCCATGAAAAGAAACTGAGAATGTATTTGCTTTCCTGGCATTCATCTCTACAGCCTCAAGGCCAAGCGATCTCCTTGCTTTCTCTTTTTGAAACACAATATGTCAGTGATGCACCTTCAAAAGAAGCAGAAGCAGTACAATCACTGTAAACCACGACAAGATGCATCCCTGTGTTTGCCTTTTTGACTTGCTATATCATACATGTGTGATCTTAAGGCCTACACCCTACAAGTGCAGCAATATATATGGAAATGAAGCAGAAAGCCCCCCCCCCATGTTGAGTGTGTCTCATCATGTTGTTTGTCTGTCATTCTTATGTCTAGCTAATGACACCAAAAATGCCCCCCCGACCCTTGTGTTAATCTGTAGCTCAAGGGCATCTGCAGAAGGTGTTCTGTGCCTGTATTCAAACAAATGCGTGTACCTTTGTGTGACTTTTGTAACGAGTAAACAAGTACAACCTGTACATGGACCTTGTGTTGGAACAGGGTGTACTTTTAGATTGAAAGAGAGAAATGGAGTGTGTGTGGGCTATTTGGCTGTGCCTGTGTGGCGCTGGATATGTGGGTCAAAGATTATTCACCTGTCATTCTACTGACATACTGACACACTGACTGTTTGGCACATTGGCCAGGGGACTAATGGTGGAGAGTTGTTTGCCCCACATCAGATCTCAAGATGTGAACTGTCAGAGCCGTAAAGTAACCTCTGAAGTAGCCTCTACTTTTTTAGCTGGCTGATACAAATGCTGGGGCCAGTGTGCAGTTGATGTCTCTGTTCATATTTCAGTTCGTCAAAAGGCGCCCATTCACCCACCACACAAGCACTGGTTATACTCAAACATGATCCTTTGTTTGTAGTTGACTTAAGTTCACTCTCTAGTTCTCATTTTATAATAATATTGTGACTTATTAAATGTTTCAGTGGTTTGGGAAACGTCAAATGTTATATTCTGTTCATGACATGTTGGTAAACAACTGGCCCTATATTGGTCTGCTTAGACTTGAACTACAGCTCAAATGCCCAGGGCAGGTCTTATGGCCCAGGTCAGGGGTGAAATTCAGGGATAAAGGTGACTCTTGCTGTTATTTTAGTCTGGCCACTGCTGTTGTGTCTGTCTCAAGACTGTTAGAAAGAGAAGTAGGCATTTAATGTTGAGCATTGCTGTGAAGTGAATTTGTTTGATCTATTAGTTATGTCATTGAGTGTTTACTATTCAGAATCAGAATAACCTTATTGGCCGAGAACATTTCCACATACAAGGAATTTGACTTGGAGGGTTGCTCACTAGACACCACAATGCCACACACAGTAAGGTTAAATAAATAATAATAAATAAATATAATAAATATAATCTAAATAGAATAAATCAAAAATAAGAACTGAAAAAACTGAAAGAACATGCATACAAAATACAATACAATGCATCATATTACATAATATTACATCATATTTCATCATATTACATCATATCACATCATAACAATTGGCTTAATTGCCTCTATTGGTTCAGTACTACAAGTATGCAAGAAATCATAGCAGGGTTCTCTGTAGTTACCATTTTACTGTGTAGTTACTTGGTTTAACTTTGTGCACAGTTATTATTTATCTGTTCTGCTAAGCAATAGGTAGGATGCTGCCATTCAAAATAAGGTGTGGTTTAGGAAGTAAACCTTCTACTGCCTCACTGCCTAGAATGTGCTTGGATATCTGCAGAAAGGTAGAACAGAAGAGTGAGAAAGCGTTTATGTTATAGTTGTAGCGACGGAGGTGGGTGGGGGTATTTGTAATTCTGGCTCTCAGCACAGGACAAGAATAGAAATGGTTGAAGCAGAAGCCCAATGTCAAAGAGGGAAGGAGGAGAGGGGGTGGGGGCTGCTAAATAGCTGACATTCAAGTTCATACTATGTGTGGCTTCAGTGGACTCAAGCCAGTTACAGTATGGTACATTACACTTTCAAGTCAAGTGGGGTTTCTCTTTATTAATCTAGCATCATATAGGCTTGGTTATTAAATAGGAACCTATACATATAGATTGGCTATATGACGGAGGGGCGATCAGTGCTTATTTATGTACCATGTACCATGTTAAGCGAAGGCGTATTTTAGATATTAACTGTTTTGGGGAATGCTGTTTTGGTTAGAGCGTTGCCTTTCTTGGTCAATTTTACTGTTATGTAACACAGTCAGCATTCTGATGCAAGCCATAAACCTTCAGGGAAATGTTTTATGGTTCCACCTTAAAACTGGTCTTATTCAAACGCGCCGTGATCGCGCCTACCTCCCTCCTCCCGCTCCCCCTGCAGTGGGAAAGTGTGTCAGTAGGACAGAATGTCCACATGGGCTGACAGGCTACTGCACCGGAGTGACAAATGATTCAGCCAATCCCAAAGAGGCTCTGACTGCCGTTCAGCCAGTAGGAGGCCGAGAGACGGAGAAGGGCGGGGTGGAGGTGGTGTTGCTAGAGTGAGCCTGCTGAATGAGTGTTTGTGGAATGCTCTCAGACGAGAGTTATATAATAGTGATATGAGGGAGGGGCGGAGGGGAACTGGAGAGAAAGAGAGGAAGGACGAGGGAGGGAGGGAGGGAGAGATTTTTCCATTGCATGCCTGCAGCTGCCCTAATCAGTCGGAGTATTTTAGTTAACAGTTTTAGAAAAGAGACAGTAGACGTTTTCTCAAGGGGAAAAGAAATAGAAGGCTGTATTTTGTTTTCCAATATGTAAGAGCATAACAATGTATTAGATCACATGGACTTCTTAAACGGTTTTCCATATATCATCTTCTCAGGAGGCATATATAATGGTTCACAAATGACAATGATTTATAACAAGTCTGTCTAGTATTGCACAGACTATCAGGTTGAGCAACAACCACCTATTGGTAATATAATATGGTTGTTTTTTTCTTCAGCCAAGAAGGAAACACTGCAGGGTTGTTGCCATCATTCAAGACTTGCTAAAGTAGGCTGACGTGTGTTTTTGGACTTCTGGCGGTTGTGCGGTGCTGCATCCTCACAACTTTAAGCTCTCTTGCTGGCTTCATTAAAAATGTATTTTTCTCTTTGAATACTACTACTACTACTACTACTACATACTAGTAGGGAAGTGTGTGCAAGAGTTTGCAAAGTAAGGAATAGTGTCTCAGTTTTTTCAGTGTGTTAATCATTCCCACATGGTCGCATTGGTGACAAGCAGCATTTAGTTTTCCTCCCACTGAATGTAGGCCTCTGGTGAAAGTGTGTATTTATGTATGAATATTTGCACTATGTTATGCAATGGCGTGCTTAGATATTAGCTGTTTGGCAATGCTTCACGAGATGTGTGTCTTGGTGGTAATGTGTGACTCAATAGTCTCACGTTCAAATGTGCCAAATCAGTCATCACTCCTGTGCTTCACTGAGCAGATGTTGACTGACTGTACAGATTGTAATCTCAAGTTCATTCGTCTGTGTGATGTTGAGTTAATATAGTCTGACCTCTCCTTATCCTTTTCTCCCTGCAGCTCAGATTGAGGTCATCCCCTGTAAGATCTGTGGGGACAAGTCCTCAGGAATCCACTATGGAGTCATCACCTGCGAAGGCTGCAAGGTGAGGAGCAGACACACAAAGTCAACCAGCCTACCACACTATACTTCAGCAGGACCTGTTGTCTCTAAAATGTGTCCATCACATACATTTATGTATTGTCTGTGTGTGCTTGTGTATGTATAGGGGTTCTTCCGTCGCAGCCAGCAGAACAATGCCATGTACTCCTGTTCCCGCCAGAGGAATTGCCTGATCGACCGGACCAACCGGAACCGCTGCCAGCACTGCCGTTTGCAAAAGTGTCTGGCTTTGGGCATGAGCCGAGATGGTGAGGAGCAGAGTCACAACAACATACTGCCCCACATTAACACACTGCTTACAACCAAAGCTGGCTGGTAGAAAACTAGACACAAAATACATAGTTACTTGTAAGATGACTGTGAAATGTTTTATTTACTTGTCTAACTTGTCTAACTACTACTGTGTTTTCTCTCTGCAGCGGTGAAGTTTGGTCGTATGTCCAAGAAGCAGCGTGACAGCTTGTATGCTGAGGTGCAGAAGCACCAGAAGTCCCAGGAGTGCGTGGGCTCTGGAGGTGGGGGCTCTGCTGGTCTGTCCTTATCCAGAGAGGATGGTGTGTGTGGGGGTGGTGGGGAGGACGGTGAAGGGGGCCTGAGCCGATCCTACAGCAGTGGGGGCTCCAGCTCTACCCTCAGCGACCTGGATGACATCGCTGCACTGCCTGACCTGTTTGACCTGCCGCTGACCCCCGAGGAGGCCAGCGAGTACTGCAGCCTGGAGCTGCTAGGGGGAGGGGCCAGTACTGGGAACACCTCCAACTCCTCGTCCTCTTCCTCCTCTTCCTCATCCTTGTCCAATCAGAACTCGCCGCAGCAAACTATACTGGATGTGGCAGACAGCAACGGGACCCAGCACATGCACTCTCACACACACACACTGCTGGCACACACACATGCAGCGCTGCTGGATCATCTGCCTGATGACTGCTCCCTAATGGACCTTGGTGAGTACCAGCAAAGAGTACAGATATACAAAGATATACACAATTCTGTAATTTTTGTTGAAAATGTTTGTTGTTTGAATTATTGTGTACTTATAAGGTAGTCAGTGAATAAATATCAGAAGTAGAACCACAGGCAGAAGTGAACCACAGGCGGGTAGAAGTGACGTCAACTACAGCTCCCTATGAAGGCCTGGCATATGGCCTTTTAAAGGGGATTTAAATTCAATAAAATGAACTGAAATGAAGTTAAATCAAATGAAATCTAAAACAAAACAAGCAATATGAAATAGGCAGAGGACGAAAACCAGTATCCAGAAGGGATGTTATTGTGGTGGTATTTATAGGGCATTTTTCAGGACAGTGTCTGTGGAGTCCTTGAAGGAAGATATTGAGATAAACAGTCCATTTTCAGATTTTCATAGTGGTTGCTGCCAGCGGCAAACTGCAATAAGGATTTGCCAAGGGCTCAGGGGACTGTTAAAGGAAGTGACAGGCAAATATTGGGATTGCCAGGGATTCTGAGTATAAGAGGTGGAAAAAGTAATGAAGTGGCAAAGTAAGGAGTCGAGTCTAGTAATTGAAGGGCACACTTGGAGACTTTTAACACGGTGAGCGGGGTACAGCACATGGTCCTGTGCATCCCCTCCGCTACACCGCTCCCCATGTGAGCGGTCAACCTGTCTTTCCATTCAGTTTGTGTTTGCACAGACACACCACACTTGAAGGAGTACAAATACGCTGCGTGCAATGAGTTAATGTCCTTGTACTTCACTAACACGCTTTCAGTTACCTGGGCGGGCCACCCAAATATTAACATTGTATGGGAAACACTGCACACACATACACAAACACACACACACACAGTCCTTTTCTCTAGTACACTCTTGTGTCTCTTCCGAGCCTCAGTCTGATAACACCACAAATAACCTAAGAAAAAACACTGATTTATGTGCGTATATGCTTGTTTTTATCACAGAGCGCGTCACTCAGAGTATTGTCAAGTCCCATCTGGAGACGTGTCAGTACAGCGCTGAAGACATGAAGAGATTCACCTGGGCACAATACTCACCTGAGGAAACCCGCGCTTTTCAGACCAAGGTACAAAGCACACACAGCAACTCCTATAGGTTTGAAGTGGTTGTCTTGCCTACTCACATGTACTGGGACATGTACAGTATTGGGACATTCTGGGACAATATATCAGGTCAATACCAGAGTATTGGAAAATTATCCCAATATTAAAATCAGATTTAAAAAAAAAAAAAAATTAAAACAAACTAACTGGATTTTTAACTAAGTTGATGTTTTCTTTTTTAATGAATACAAAGAGGTTAGATCTCTGAATCATATCAGTCTCTCTCTGTTCTGTTCAGTGCCAACAATGAATCTGATCAGTACTTGATATTGACTCCTAATAATTCTGTCTCTTTTCTGTGCGTCATCCAGTCTGCTGAGTGGATGTGGCAGCAGTGTGCACACCACATCACCAATGCCATCCAGTATGTAGTGGAGTTTGCCAAACGCATTACTGGCTTCATGGACCTGTGCCAGAATGATCAGATTATATTGCTGAAAGCAGGTCAGTACGAACACACACACTTGGCTCAAGATTCACACACTGTTGCATCACAAATTTAAAAATCTCAAATGCTTATTATCCATTTTGCCAGAGTAAACAAACTGTTTAACTTGCTAAATTTAGTTTTCTTGTCTTTTTGTCTCCAACCTTCTACCTTTGGTGTTTTCTCCAACCATCCCCATCTGTTTATTTTTTATTTTTGGTAAACCACACATCCATGGGGGTTTACCACTGATGTGTTTCTGGAAACTGGATCTACAATTATTTTGTGTTTATGTGTGTATCTGTTCAACACAAATATCTTTGTGACACAAAATTCATATATTTGACAATGAATTTACACGTTGTAACTTTTTGACCTGTTGATTTTGAAATGGTTCAAAATGTTTCATATATGCTGCACACCAATCTGGATTGAAATGATTTATCTTTGTTATGTGTTTGTGCATGTTGGAGCATGGTCTGTCCCCGCCCTCTTCCTCCATCTCTCCATCTCTTTTCCTCTACCTGTGGTTACCCCTGCAGGCTGTCTGGAGGTCCTGCTGATACGTATGTGCCGAGCTTTTAACATCAACAACAGCACCATTTTCTTCGATGGAAAATTTGCCTCAGCCCCGTTCTTCAAAGCACTTGGTGAGACTCATATGGGAGTGTGGTTGTTTTAAGCTTTCTGAGCTTTCACACACACACACAATCTGGGAATATTATGGTATGCTGAATTGTGTCCATGCCATGTGGTGGCTGTGAGGCAGAAGAATGACCAATAAAAGCCAGAATCTGAAATGAAATATGACTGGATGTATTGGTAAGTGCTACTTAAAAGGTTGAAATTGAATAGTTTCCTGTGCCTGACTCTACTTCAGAGCTATCTTGTTAAAGAAAAACATTTTTAAAAACTTAAATAAAAGTCCATTAAAACAAATCTTTGAAGTGATAGAGACATGAAACTTTCAAACCAGTTTAGTAAAGAAGCAACATTAAGCTACTGAATTTGCCTTTAATTGTCTTGAAGTGACATCAAGATACTTAAAAACGACCTAATTTCATTATAGATAACATTAATTGATCATTTTCAGATAGTTTAAAATGACAATAGTCCATGCTTTACCAATAGAGAAATATATCCGCAGGACGCATTTCTTTCAAATGCTTCTAATGACTTAAGACATCCATTTGTAGCATGCCACGTTTCATGCTTTTTATGTTTTTTTCACATATCTGCTGGACTAGTGTAGGAGGCGATTCACATTGAGCCTACACAGAATTATCCCAATGGCATCATCATATCAGATTTTTACATTCTGTGTGCCACATGGTGGATGACTTGGGCCTCCACCTCATCTTGACTAGAATGGTTTTGTGGGGTTGACATACATTTCATTTCAGAGTTTAATCTTCCCCTCTAACACCAACACTTGGCCTGGGTATTTCCTGGGTTCCCTAGTCCAGTGTGAAAGGGCTATCAATGTCATCAGACAGGTGATTTTTTTTTATCATGGGCCTGATGTTTTTCCTGTGTTTTTCTAGGTTGTGATGACCTGGTTATTGCAGTTTTTGACCTGGGAAAAAGTCTCTGCCGTCTACAACTATCTGATGAAGAGATGGCTCTGTTCAGCGCTGCCGTACTTCTATCCCCTGGTGATTTTCTTTCTTCTCTCTCTCTCTCTCTCTCACACACACACACACACGTATAAATGTCAGCTGGATTTTGCCATGTTATTGTCGGAATCACTGCCTATTATAACTGTAAAGCATTTTATAACTTTGTTTTGAAAGATGCTATATAAATATTATTTCAACCTCTCCTTCACATTACTGGATTGGCAGTTTTAGAGTGGCAAAGAAAAGACACATGTGGTCAAATTGCTTATTTGATGCTTAATACTGTATTTCCTGTAGATCGACCATGGCTGACAGAAGGCCAAAAGGTTCAGAAGCTCCAGGAGAAAGTCTACCTGGCTCTGCAGCACAGTCTACACATGAGTGGTGCTTCAGATGAGAAATTAGACAAGGTAAAGACTAGCAGTCATGACTTACACACACACACACACACACACACACACACACACACACACAGATTTACCCATGTCTCTCTTCTGTCCTTGTAGATGGTGTCCAAACTGCCCATGATGAAGTCTATCTGTAACCTCCACATCGATAAACTGGAGTTTTTCCGTTTGGTCCACCCAGAGACCGCCTACAGCTTCCCACCACTATACCGGGAAGTGTTTGGCAGCGAGATGTCTCTCCCTGACTCCACCAACAGCTAGAAAGACAGATAGATGGAGAGATAGAGAAATGGAGTGAGCGAGAGAGAGAGTGTGAAGAAGAAGTAGGGAGGCAAAAGGAGAGACCGAGAAGGATAGAGATGTTGAAGCTCAACTACCAGCAGTTAAGAGACAATCCAGGACTTTAAATACTCAGTCTCCCATGATCCCAAACTAGACCTCCCAGCAGGCAAAGCACCTTACACTGCCGACACTTGCTCATGGTCCTTAAATATCGTAGCATAAACAACAAGCCGATGGGCATTGTAATAACACACAGCAGCCCATTTGGCATGAGACGGCTCCAAGCTCTAACACTTGTTTTACATCCGATCCACTGTGGATCACTCAACAGTCATGAATGTACCTCATCGATAAGCACCAGTGCACAAGTCCCAACAGCGAATGTAAAACCTTTCCACTCTTAGTATTAGAATGAAGTCTTCTCGATCAATAGGTCTCAATATCAACACATCTCTCAGCCAATATGTGTTCTCTGTATTGATACGTCTCAGTACGGTACGCCTGCGTATTCATACAGATGATATCCTTGCATTGGGCCATCCCTATGGGACCAAGATCATCATATAAAAGGAAATACACCGGTATGATATGGCTCACGACTTAGGCTGGCCTATTGGATCATTATCTATTTGACAAGTTGAAAACCTCTCACACAGACGCACACACACACATTTGGACAGTGTTCGGTGCTGCCTTTTGTAGGCTCTTGTAATGCAATGAGAAACCTCAGTCCCACACACCCCTTCCCTTCTAAATGCCACTTAGAGACAGGAAACGATGAAATTATCTTTAATTTATATACACGTTTATAAACAAATATTTTAAATAAGAATGTAAATAGATGACTATATAAGTATATAGAGAGATAGAATGTGTGAGTGAAGATCAGAGAGAAAGAGAGAGAATAGCAGATAGCTAGATGCAGAGGGAGAGGGAAAAGACGGATACTTCAGGAAAGCAAATATTCGGACTCGATCCTTTTCTGGATTATTTTCCTCTCTTGACCATACTCTCAGGTTTCCATGGCAACAACCCCTCTTGCCCTGATGGCAACCCTACTGGGTTACGTGCTGTCGTCACATGAGTAATGGGGGTGGACACTTGTTGCTGACATGACACGGCAGGGGAGGCAATCTGCCTGCACAAAGGCAAAAAAAAACGTTGCCTTCATCTTGCATTTGAACTGAGCGCATTCATTTGCAATGACTCGGTGCTGCTGCTGCCCCCCTGCCTAAAGAGATAAGAAGACAAAGAGGACACTAAGGAGAGGAGACAGCAAGGCAAAAGATGACTTCATGAACTCTACATAATAAGAGACTTGGGGACACAGTGTCTCCCCACTTGTTTCTAACCAGCAGTCAGCAGGTGTATACTTGTTTTCACTCAATATATTTCCGTTGGTTACAGGCTGGGCCAGGGATGGTCTGTATGTATCATAAACTCTCCTTGCTGGTTGGAGAAACTTCTTTTTGTACATTTGCTGTTCCTCTCTCCTTTAGTCCAAAACCCAACGACTTTCCAAATACCAAGCACTTATAATTTCCTCTATCTCACTGGACACTAGTCTTAAGGCCCGACAGAGCTACCAGCTGCCCCCCTGAGTAAGGCCTCGACGCTTGCAAGACTTTACAGATTTCAAGGAATTTGTTCTCAAGTTATTTATATATATTTTTTTTTTTTGTAAATTCTGTATGTTTCATATAAAGCTGCCCGTAACTCTTACAACATACATGCTTTCTAAATGATGGCATAGCACCGAGATGATAATGTCTTACTTGGGGTTCCTGGCATCTGAAGAGCTGCCTGCCACTCAGGGAGAAAGCTGTGATCTCTGTCAACAAACCCTTATCACCAGTGTCATTTTCTAGCCTTGTACTCCTCACACCTTTGCACCTAAGACGAGACCCGTAACCATAATCACTGTGGACGTAAGTTCTATTTTTGTGACTTTTACTCACAAAGTGTCAAAACCCTTCCCCCTGTGTCCTAATATTGTAACATGAAATTTGCAAAACAGGAATTAAAAATAAATTGGTTTAATAGATTTGAAGATGAATTTCATTATTGGAGTTTAATGTTTCTTTTGCTGTGATTTTCTTTTATCTGTCAGTCTTTTATCCACTTTTTTTTTTCTTTTTGTGTCTCCACCTTTTGTCTTGTAAAGTAAGTAATCTATTTTTTTTTATTGAAGAAAGAGTAGGAAGATTCCAAACAAAAAAAGTTTGTTTCCCTCCTCTTTCCCTGTATGACAAAATGTACAAGAGGTATATTACTAGTCCAAGAGTAACTGCGTCACACAGCTTGATATATATTGTTTTCCAATGGGATACATTATATGTGGTTTTATGAATGTAATAAAATTATTTCTTTTTCTTTTGAAATGTTGCATTGTGTCTTCTATTATTTCACAAAATAGATAAACATTGCCATTAATAGGCTATTATAATTGAAGTTTTCATTTTGGCATGCCTGGGAAGTACGCCATTGAAAAAATCACTGTACTTATTGTCCTACAAATGTATTGGTGCTAATCATAGACCTTGTGCATGTTGTCTCACTGTCAGTAATGTTAATGTTCTAGGTAATAATTCATGAAACAACCTATCAGCCAATCAACCAAAAAAGTGTCAAGTAATACTTCACATGCCGTCAGTTAACTATCAACCAAGAGTGGGCAGCAACAACATACTGTAATGAATTATGGGTGCAACCTATATGAGTAAATGTCAGATGTAATTTATTCAGTGTGTGTCAGTTTCCAGGGAGAGTATGTTTGGATGCAGTGGATGGAGTGTGTGTGTGAGCGTGTTTGTGTGAGAGAGAGAGAGAGAGAATTGAATTTTGCCTTTATTTTCACGCCTCCATGAACACATAAAAACCACAATGGAATCAACCAGTCATGTTGAAAAAGGAATAAGACTAAAACCAGCATTAGAACATCAACAGTATGCCATTGATCCCCCACACAGACACAAAATGATGTACATTTTCCACCAGCTTGTAAAGAGAGAACTCAACCTGAAGCCTTGCTGCTGTAAGGCCCAGCATGGTGTTTCCTGCCTCAACTGAGCCTATCCCCCAAAAAGGAAATTAAGCAGGCACACCTTACATAGTGGGGCCAGCTTAGGCCCCACCATGTCCATCTCTCTGGAGAACGTGGGTCCCAGCCCTGTGCACCAGCCCTGCACTATCCTCACTAAACTCCCCAGCCAAACACATTCTATTCTGTTGGATCATGGTGTGCCACTTGTCTGTTTGTTGCAATGGCCCCGTGAGTAATCTTCCACCGTATATCCGCAGTACGCTGCTCTATTGGAGGTTTGTACAGGGAGCGCCAGCATCCTTTCAGGAAAGAGCCAGGCCCCAAGTCCCCCTGCCACCTCAGAGCAGCTTGATGATGGACCTGATGAGATGAGGCCAACTGATATAAACCCAGACTATCTACTGCCTGAACATCCCTTTGACTCCTGATAAAAAACATTTCTATCATCAGCATAGGTGGATAGCTTGGCACTGTTTGAGTGAGCATGTCCCCAAGCCTGCACAATAAAGGCTTGATGGCTAAACAGTGGAGCTGGCCTGAGATAGGACAACCTTGTCTAATGTCTCTTGACAAGAAAGGGCCCCCATCTTAACCAGGGAGAGGGGGGGGTAC
>CABFOQ010031038.1:29049-39767 GCA_900660455.1 Gephyroberyx darwinii
CATGTGCTTCCTACATAGATATACATTTCATATCAAATAAATGATAGACAGACAGACAAACAGACAGACAGACAGACAGACAGATACAGACAGACAGACGGACAGACAGACAGAGAGAGAGAGAGAGAGAGAGAGAGAGATAGATAGATACTTTATTGACTTTATTGGAAATTCTGGGGTTGCAGCAGTATAACAGTATCACAAGAATGTACAAAATACAAAGGTAAGGTACAAAATACAAAAAACAAAGGCCAAAGAACTAGAGAGAGAGAGAGAGAGAGAGGGAGAGAGAGATGACCCAGTTTATCCACTGGGATGGAGCCACCCCCATCAACTTCAAGCCAGGAAATAGAAAGTGGTTGCCTAGCAAGTTTCACAGCCACGGTGCAAAGTTTGAAGACGTGTGGCTAGGTCTGTGCTGTAAACCTCCAAGTTTCAGCCTTACAAATTTGCCTCTAACGATCAAAGTAGTACTATCTGCATTGCAAGATGTCTGTCGCGGGATTCAAGAAGCAATTTTACAAAGCAAGTCAGGTAAGCGCGCAACTTTTTAAGATTAGCCGGTAGCTTAGCTAGCTAGCTGCCATCATCGTTACTTTTACTGCGAGTAAGCTTTAAGCTAGACAGTTAAGTTCTCCAAAGTGGCTAACGCTTTAGCTAACTATAAAACAAGTTCCCCTGTCTAACGCCATTTGAAAATCAACTTCCTTTAAATTGTATCCAACGTTGACGGGGAAAATAAACATGTCCTAATATGCTGTTGTTATGGCCATTATAGCAAAGCTTCAGCTGTCAAATGTGTAGTCGCTCGAAAGTAATGCTTAGAAAGTCAAGTTGAAGATAACTAACAATTTAGCTAGTTATACGCTGCCTCCTGAACAATGATGTATGCTGGGGGTTTTCCTCTAGTTATTTCATTGCTGCCTGTCACGTTAATAATTCAGCTTAGGTAATGGAGTTGAAGTTGCAACCAAGTAAGTTGGTGCTTATCTGATTGAATTTGACTTGGGGACAAACATAACGTCAACCTGTTGTAACCTTACTGCTGAATAAAAAATAACAGTAAACGCACATACACGATGTGTGCCTAAGCCTGGCTTGATGAAGATGGTGGAAGGCCATTAAGTTATGTGATGACTGGGTCTCGACTGTTTTGCTGTAATCAGAACAAGTGGGTTTCCTCACTCCAGTGTTATGAGTACTAACTACCCTCTTGCTTTAGTGAAGTATCACACTTATAATCAGCAACATGTTAGATTACATGTTGTGTTGTATGCTGACATCTGTTTTTAATAGTAGTATTGAGCTGCTAACAGGCCAGGTTAATTACAGCAGGATTCCTTCACACTACAGATTGAAGCTGCCTGTTTGAAAAGGCTATTTCCAGATCTAGCCATTTGTATTTACAAAAAATCATGATATGATCTGAAGTTAATAGTATCTCTAAATATAGAGGATCCACTCTGTAGAAGTGTGAACATTCTGTCAGCCAGGTATTTAATTTACCTACTATCCTTTCTTTGTTTTTTTGCCAACACAGAGGTGATACTTTTCCCCATTGGTGGATATTTCATTTTGGCATGAAATTGCGGTCTATTCTTTCAGCATGACATAGATGGCATGCAGTTTTTTTTCCCTTAAAGGCTAGACTACATCAAGCACAATTTAACACTGACACCAGATTCTGTCAGCTCAAAGAAGCAAGTTGAATATTGTAAGCATAGACAATTATTTAGTCCACCATACAAAATCTGACTGACAGGTTGTTTACAGACATTCAGATTAGTCTGTTGGTCTCTGTCAAAGCACTGTATTTTTTAAGAAACTAGGATTTACTCATTGCAGTGGTATATTTAGGATTTGATTCTATGAAACCATTTTAGTAGCATGCGGTCCAAAAAATACATTTGATAGCACTACCTACACGATTGAAAAAGGAGCACATGTGTAGCTTGGGTTCAAAGCAGGGATGGACAATTTCAACTATTTCCACTGTCTGTTCTTTGCTCCTAAACCTTTCAGATTGGGAGCACATGTCCCTCTTTGGAAAATAAATATCACTGTAGAGTCTTGAGGTGGTTCAAACCCATCAGCAGAAAACATCAAGCTCAAAATATGGTCTACAAAGTAGGTGGCCTATATTTTCCTGACACCTTCCCTGCACCTTCCCGGGGGCTTGCTTTGGCAATAACACTGCACAACAATATTTGAGGTGAGTGATGCCTCTTTGCTCAGTGGGTGTGCACTTCAGTAATGGAATCCTTGTTATGTGACTGCTGTGCCCAAACCAGATTCCAGGCCTTAATAATCCAGTCGAAACAGAGTTGGTCAGTAAGACAAGAAAAAAGTAGTAACAATAAACAAGTAAAGAATTGACTCAAATCTTGTATTCTGTCTTTGCTTTTGATTTTGACTTGACTTAGATTGTGACATCTTGCTTGTTTACTGTGGTATGGGGTGGCTTGCTATCCAAAACCACAGTACAGTGCAACTGTACTGAGCAATCCCCATCGTAAAAAGCCTACTATTGTACAGGACGTCTCACACTATGTTAGCGCAAACAAATAGTGTAGTCATTATGAGGCCAGAAGGAGCTAGGAGGGGTGTGTGTATGTGCGTGCATACGTGTTTGTGAATAATGGCTAACCTAATGTTCAGGCAGTTTATACATTTGATACCAAAAGATTCACTGTAAATTGGAGTTATTGGAGAAATTGATTAGAGTTAATAATTAGTGGATGTGGGGGTGATAAATTGACCACCAGTTGATCTGCACTGCCGTGGGCATTTCCAGAGCCACAAATGTTTTGTGTTTCTGTGTACAAATGAAGATGGTCTAGCTTGTGTATTTTATAAACTAAAGAGATTGACTGACCCATCTGGCCACAGGTATTATGTACAGTGTGGCGCTGACAGCTGCACCAAGTCAAGGCAAGAGCGAATGCACACACACAATGAGACTCTGTTTGGTCTGCCAACCAAACAGGAATTTAAAGTTGAGAGATGGACAGTGTACATTGCTGCTGTGTGTAACTGTGTGAGTGAGAGCAAAGTGAAAGTCTACATGAATGTGATTGTGGTGTAGGAAACTGCAGCGTGTGTGCTGACCTGATGGAATATCTGCCATTAAAGAAAAGCAGGGAAACCCATAGTTTAATTCATTATGGAACTAAGGCTCTCAGTAGTGAGGAAAGTCCAGTCTGCAGTAGTAATTCCCAAATGCGGAATGGTAATACTTGTGTTCCTCCACTCATGGAAAACTTAGACGTCTTGGAATTTGAAAGTTGTTTTAGCCTGGCCTAAATAATGGAAAGATGTTACATATCCAAAAAGGGCAGCAGGGTAGCATCGTGATTTGGAAGGCTGTCCTTCAACCGGAGGGCCTGGTTCAAGCCCCGGTGACAACAAGCTTCTGCTCAAGTGTCCTTGAGCAAGACACTGCGTCCTTGGAGCTTATCTGTTCTGTAGCTGTCCATGTACTCCAACCTCCCTGTGGAGGTGGGTAAGCGTAAAGAGCATTTCCCTATGGGAAGTCATATTAATCTCATATTCATTAAGGATTTTTTTATTTTATCAATCTTTGTTTCATCCGGCCAAGTGTAGAATGCCAAGCTAGTTAGAGAAGTTAAATAAAACAAATATGTTTTCTCTGTGTTCATAGATGGTGAGTGAGAAGGTTGGAGGTGCTGAGGGAACCAAACTGGATGAGGACTTCAAGGACCTGGAGAGGGTAAAGTTATACATTATTATACTATCAAGAGTAAGTTCCTGTGTAGTATTATAATATCTTGGTATGTTCACATGTTGTGGCAATTTTCTTCGCTCTTCATTTTGCTCACTTGCTCTCTCTTGAATGCGTACAAACATGCATTTACAACCAGCTATAAACTCTTCTCTTCCGCCCTGTGCCACCAGAAAGCAGATGTCACCAGCAGAGCAGTGGTGGAGGTCATCTCTAAAACCACAGAGTACCTCCAGCCCAACCCGGCATCGAGAGCTAAGCTGACCATGCTCAACACGGTGTCCAAAATCCGTGGGCAGGTGAATAGCCCAGGCTACCCCCAGCCCGAGGGCCTCCTGGGGGAGTGCATGGCCAAGTACGGACGGGAGATGGGCGAGCACACCAACTTTGGTAAGACTGATGGAGTGAAGCCAGCCAGAGACAGTCACAATAAGTGTAGCAATTCTGCCTTTCAAGTAAAAGTGTAAAATTTGTCTCGTTAGTCATATTGGTTCTGAAAAAAATTTATTTGTGCATTTCTAAGGAAAGCATGTGAGTGTATTTGTGTGTGTGTACCTACTTTGTCTTTGTGTTATCACCTTCTTTATAGAGCCAATGTATATTAATGCATCATCATGCCCATACAACCCCAGTATTTTGCGCGTGTGTACGCATGTGTATCCTGCAGGTGGGGCTCTATTCGATGTAGGGGAGTCGATGAAGATGCTGGCCGAGGTCAAGGACTCTCTGGATATTGATGTCAAGCAGAACTTTATTGACCCACTGCAAGCAGTCGCTGACAAGGACATCAAAGATATCCAGGTAGAATGGAAGATATGGTATACTTCCAGGCATGGTCTAATGAACTCTGAGCATTGTGTGTGTCATCTGCAATAATATGAAAAATGTTTTCAGTCCAGCTACATAATACATTTGAATCAAGCCAGCAGCATTCTCACATAAAATTGATGATTTGATTGATTGATTGCTTTTATCACATGATGAGGTAAATGTGATGTGAAACCTCTTCCTCCCAATTCCAAACCCCTCTCCCCTTTCACCCCTTCAGCACCACCTAAAGAAGCTAGAGGGCCGCCGTCTGGATTATGATTATAAGAAGAAGCGTCAGGGGAAGATCCCAGACGAAGAGCTCAGGCAGGCTGTGGAGAAGTTCCATGAGTCCAAGGAGCTGGCGGAGAGCTCCATGCACAACCTGCTGGAGACGGACGTGAGTAGCCAATAAAGCTTTACTGCAGTCCACATTGTTAACGTTGCAGATGGCACAACTTGCTGGGATTTTTCATGTCTTCCTATGCTCAATTTAAAGAAAGCATGTATAACTGATCAGTCAGTTTACCTCCTTTAGATAGACAGCCACTGGCCAACCACTTAGGTCTATCCTTTGCCACCGAGATGCACAGCTGAAATATTCAGGAGGTTAATGTAACCTCTGTAAAGAGTTTCTGCAGCCTATAGGTACCTACAACCCCCCTTGAGTTGCCTTACGCAGACCCAATATAGATAGATGCAATAGATGGATTAGGAAAAAAATCTGAACACTGATCAGCAACAACAGAGCTGTTGCTACATTGTTTGTGTCTTACTTGAGAGACTCTAAAGAGGAAGTCGCAATCTTTAATCTGGCTAGTATCTCTGTTGGGTATTTCAGGAAAGCATGTCACTAGCTGCCAACCGCTTCTCAGCAAGCAAGCAGATAGATAATGTCTTAAGGAGGACAGAATGTCTCAGGTGACATGCCTTGTTTTTCCACCTTGACTTTCCGTAGTGTGAACTTGTCAAACCTGTTTTGTTTGGTATTTACCTTTTTCAAACCTATCCTGGTGAGGCTTCTTTGGGTGAAGCAGTTACGGTGGCGTAAGTGACACCATGATAAATGAATGGGTAAACATATAGGGCAGGGCAGAAGCAATTGTGAAATGCAGTTTTAAAATACCATTGTTAAAAATAGGACGGTTGCTATTGTAAGAGATGATATTTCGTTGTGTTTGGTGTCATTGTTCTAAAATTGTGTGTATGCCTGCGTGTAGGTGGAGCAGGTGAGTCAGCTGTCCTCCTTGGTTGAGTCCCAGCTACAGTACCACAGGCAGGCCGTGCAGATCCTGGAGAAGCTTTCTAAGAAACTTGGAGAAAGGTCAGCACCGTGACTGTGTATTTGTGGAAGATCGCATGCCTTTTGTAGATCCGCTGGTTCATTAGTAGGGATGCACTGATGCCATTTTTTCACTGCCAATACTGATTCTGTGTACCGAATTCTAAGCAGCAGCTCAGACCGAGCACAGCTGCATTACTTACCTGGTAGTAATATCTGGATTAGTGCATCCCTATTTGTGAGTTCAGGCAGGTATTATTTTTTATTCTGTTCTTATTGTGCGCAGGGTGGATGAAGCCCAGTCTCGTCCCAGGCGTGAATACACTCCCAAACCCAAACCCTCCTTTGATTATGGAGAGGCAGAGCACTCGAACGGTGGATACACACCTGCCTCGACAAACCCTCCAGCCTACTCTGCTGGTAAACCCACAACTATTTCTTCATAATCTTTGAGAGCTGTATGTTTGAACATGTGTGTGCAGCTATGTGAGCAGGCCTGCTCACAAGAAGGCATGTGTGTAAATCCCTCACATTCTTAGCACTGATACGTGTCTTTCCTCTTGTGGCCTAACCAGCCCCACCATTACATCCAGGTCCATCGTTCCAAAGAACCTCGGTGAAGAGCAGATTGTGTGAGTGACAGGAGATAGAGTTGCACTTACTAAGAATTCAAGCAACTCACTTAATTGCACCAACATTGTGTGTGTGTGTGTGTGTGTGAGAGTGTGTGTGTGAAAGAGGGGCAGAGCGTTTGCATGTCTGTGTGATTCGAGTGTGTTTCAGTAACATCATTGAATGGTGTTGGTTGGGTTCACTAATCCTGTCAGGTCCCCAGAGAGGGAGACAAAGTGGGTATTACTCTGATGGATACGTAGAGCATACAGCAAGCCACCCTCCATCTTTTCTAACCGTCCATGACCGTGACATTTAATCCACATTCTTAGTGGAATGTAAACAATTGAACTTCACTAAATTCAGATTTTGAACAACCCTTGTTTGCTGAATTATGTGTATATGGCTGTAAACCTACTCACTGGTGGACAAACCTTCTGAGCCTCAAGAACTAGGGCTGTTCTTGTGTTTTTTTTGTTAATGTCTTGTTAAAATCAATTAGTCCTACCTTTTCCAAGTGTCATTCACCACCTCATTCATGCCCTCACGTTGATCTTGAGCTTCAGAAGGATTCTCCCTCCTCATCACAACTGCAGTGGTCACTAACTCATTAATCTCTCCTCCTCCTGAATGAGCCAAGTGGTCTGGCCTGTTCGTGATTGCTGTAGTCCTACTGGAAACCATACTGGTGATAGCCTGACTCAAATCAAATCCTGCTGAAGGAGAATGTACTAATCTTGCTAAAGGGCAATTCTACCTTCTTCACCTCCCCTTTTTATCTCTACTTTAATCTTATACTTCACAAAATGGCCTTATTTGTTGTTCTCTCTCCCCCCCCTCTCTCTCTCCCCTCCAGCTGAGCCCTGCTGTAAGGCCCTGTATGACTTTGAGCCAGAAAACGAGGGAGAGCTGGGTTTCCGTGAGGGCGACATCATCACCTTGATCAATCAAATCGATGAGAATTGGTACGAGGGACGCATTCGTGGGCAGTCGGGATACTTCCCCAACAACTACGTAGAAGTGGTGGTGCCTCTGCCTTAATGAAAACACAAAGGCAGGGAGGGGACAGGAGGATGATAATGGATTATCAGACATTGACTCAGTAGTCAAAAGATGTCTCTTTATTGTAATTTAAGGTTAAACAGCTCAAGATGGGGGCCTATATTATTGTGCCTTGCAGCCATTTAGTTTGAGTAAAGAGATGAATAAGAGGCCTCTTTCTACTATTAGGATTTGTTAAAACATGGAGTAAAGGTGGGGGGGGGGGATTAGAAAAATGATGGCACAATGTTTGGGTGCATTTATATTACCGTTAGTCCTCATATCAATTCTCTATGCACCTATGCACTTTCTACACTACACCTCTCTCAGTGGGACTTATGAAGAAGGGTAATAAAATAACTACATCTGTCATTACATGCGGCCAGCTTTATCCACGAACAAAGTGCAACAACTTTATACTGATATTGTTTTCTTATTTTATATTCATGACATAACCTATATTGTTGTTGTTCATGTCATCATTACTCATCGTTGATAGTGGTACTATACACACACATTCATATGAACATGGCGTTCGTACACTCCCATTCCTTTCATCTCTGTCTTGAGGCCCTAGTAGTATTGTCATCATGGATACGTTGGAGCTAACATGGAGGACTGTCTGCCTTTTGTGACCGTGGGACTATCCTCTGCTGCCATCTGGTGGTACTAAATATCAGTTTAGGCTGTTGGTTCGATTGGCACTGTCTCAGCCTTTGTCATCTGTTATATCAGATCCATTGTGTGTCTTGTCTGTTGCTAGCGCAAATACCTTTCTTTTCATCTTTTCATTCAACTTCAGAAACACTTTGGGAGTGAATACAAAATGACTCCAGTCAGCAGTTAACAGTGATTACCTGTATTTGTGGTTAATTGTTCTTTCTGGTCAGGGAGACTATGAGGCAGTTTCACAGACATGGACCACGTCTTCAGGGTGTGACACACCTTAGACTAAGTCTAATTCATGTCTTTGAAAGTGTCTTTTAATTATTGATATCACTGTTTCTGTTAATTGTTAACTGTCTTCCAATGTTTCCCACTGCATTCCACCTTGTGTGTCTTAGAGCTGTTGCCAAAAAAGGGCTGCACAGTAAATTGGGGGAAAAATTGCTACAATTCCCAAATTTAAAGGCTGCAGTTTATCAGAGGGAATCATGCCTCAGACGGCATCCTAACCAAGGTATTCTGGTGCTGTGCAGAATCCATGCAATTAAAAAAAATATTGGAGAGGATACTTTATTATATTTGAACTGAGTAAATCTTAAACAAATACTTTGTTTCCCACATCCCATTTTTGGCATAATTTGCCCACAGATGTATACAGTTCATCTCACAGTCACAATATTCAGCAAAAAAATACAATTTAATTTTGTCAATATTGTGTAGCATTATGCCAAAGACACACAGCCTTGAGTTCCTCTGTTTTCTCAGGCTCCACTGATACTGCTGGCAGTGTCACTGACAGTTTTTTGTAGCTTTTTATCCAACTGTTTGCTAATGAATTTTCTGACTGTGAACTTATTTTTTTTCCAGTGCTATTGTGGGCAGCGATTACACAGCAAAGTACACTTTGGTTCTATCTGTCCATGCTCAGCTTTCTTTGGTACTCAAACCTATAATTTTGAGCTTGAAAATTTGGTTGACAAGTATTGGGTGTTTTGTACCTGCCTGCATTTTCTTTTCAGGCTGAAACTGAGCTTTGGACCTGACAGAATATGCTATCTCCCAGCCATTGTGTGCAGGCGTCAGCAGTGACTGTCTCTGGTTTCAGTTTCAAATAAGCCTATTACAAGGAGACTATGAACTGTGAAGATTTGTGCTGTTCACAAAACGCCAACTTTCTACTCCTGTCATGATCCCCTTATTAGACCACCACCCTCCCCACTCATCTCTCCCATCTTTATTTGAACTGGAAGTGGAACAGACAGGTCTTTTCAGTAGGAAAGGGCACACAGCAGAGGATTATGCCCTACCCCCACCAGCCTTCATTCACCACCTGCCCCTGTACCCCAACCCCTTCTCTCATTCTCTGCCCCACTCCAATCCTGTGATGGCTCTTTAGTCCAACCTCCTTCCCTGGTCCATCCCTGGAATCATCTCATTGTTGGTGTGATGTGCTCCTCTTAATGTTTTCACGTCTTGTATCTTATTTGTGTTAAAGGGCCATGGGGTTTGGCTGTGCTTAGTAATGATCTATGTGGTGCAGGTGTGGGTTAACGTGCCTCATTAGACTAAATCAAAAGCCCAGGGTTTGTGGGGGGGGGGTTGTAAGGGGCTCGGGTTGTAAGGGGCTCGGGTTGGGCTATTATGAACCTCGCTTAACATTGATGATGAATGATGTCATGCAAAAAAAGGGCTATTGATTTTTGTGTGCTGCTGTCACAGTTGAAATAGTTATCCTAATGCTGTGGCTGGCTCTATTTACATTCATTTTCACACTACATTGTGTTATGGTGGTATTGCATCAGATCCCAGAAGTCTGAATTTTGCAATATTGCTGAAATAAGTGTTATCTGACTTAATGGCTTTATTTTAGTATGCACAATCTTAATTTTCAATGTAAAAATGTTATTTGTGTGCATGTGTCTTCATTCTAGCTTTTGTTTCTGTCTTAAGCAATGCCTTATTTTTGTAACTGTGACATTGGGAAGACTAAAACCGGGATTATCCTGGATTATCTTTAGGGTATATGGATTATCTCTTTACTATGTATAATCTCCAGTGTATTGTATATTTTTCTAACAATGTAAAGGGGAAAGGATGCTGTCCATTCACTTCTTCAAATAAATATGAAGGAATTTGCCCTCAACTGTGTTATGCATAGGCACAGCCCAGCTGGTTTGAATTGTCTCAATTGAAACATTTCTATGTTAGGGTATTTACACTGGTGCAAAACATGTCATGCTACGTAGAGACGTGATTATCTCTTTCAGACCTTTTTTAACACATTCCTGTATTTATTAATCAGGCCCCTGCTATACACCAATAATTGACTCATCTCTGAATCCATCCATCCCTTCACTAATACTTTTTCTTACTCAAATGCTTCTACTCAAGCAGCTTTATACTTTAGACTCCTATCCCCCACCAATCAAGTTTTACATCTGCATAACAGTCAGACACAGTGGGCTACACCAGCCAGCTGTTGGATTATTTCCATGGCAGTATCTCGTCGGGGGAAGGCGTGTCACTCCCCGAATCACTCAGCGCCCCTTTGTCCTCGGTCGGTGCCCA